>APFE031363013.1:203659-214160 GCA_000404065.3 Pinus taeda
CTATCAGGAAGGAGAGGAATCAAACAAGGAAATCAAGCACAAGACTAAGGTTGGTCTCCTTTGTTCCACTCTTATCTATTTTCATAAAGGAAAACAAAAGTAGACTTTACTTGTTTGTTTCTAAGATAGATACCACTATTAGTGGGAATAGCAGTATCCGAGTGGACACTATTCCCGGTAACAAAATGACTCAATAAAAACCGAAGGTGACTAGAGTAATCTTTTGTTTTTCTCAACTCTTTAAAATTGAAAAAACAAGTTGTGTCAAAGCATCTAAAATTCATTTAATTCAAAAAAACGTTTTTCCCTTTTATTTTAAGTTGATCAAGTAATCCACAATCGTGGAAGAAAGTCAATCAAAACCCCGTCGTTCACGGAGACTTACGAGTCAATCGTCGTTGACTCCGGAAGCGAAACCATTCCGGACAAAGCGAACTTGTTTGACCGGATCAAAGTCCCCTACGTTGGTTGGAGCAAGCACTCCAACATCCTCAAAGACTCCAGTTACTCCGAACATTTCTGGTATCCCTGCCTCTACAAAAGAAATTTCGCAACAACAAAAGGACATTACAACTGATCCCAGTGTGACGGTAAGCACTTCTATTCCTGAACCGGCTACATCTACAGCTGATTCGGAAGGTGTTACTCCCCAACCGTCTGTTGCTGCAGAACTCATATCTTCTTCGGTACCAGAAATATTTTACGGGCCTAACAGTCTGCCTCTTCCTCCTAGATTGATTGCCATAGAAGAGATTGTGGAAGATTCTCCATCTAACACTCCAGCGCAATTTGGAGCTGGGATCACCCTATGTCCTTCTTCATCAGAAGATATTCACCCGCCATCTGAAGTTCATGAAGAATCGCTAAGGAATCTCTTGGATAGGCTTAATATGTCTGAACAACCGTCAACATCAAGGACTGTGTTACCTGACACAGTAGCAGCAGAAGCTCCTTCTGCTATTCCGACAATGTTTGGCGTCGTTCCGTCTGTCCCAACCAACGCTCAATCGCTGGATGGATTCCATATAGGGAGTGTTTTGACAGTATGGATTGTTCTCGTTTGTTTGTCCAGAACTATATCTGGAATCTCTTACGTGGAGTCTCAACAAATTGATCCTTCACAAGGTCAATTTCGGAAAATTTGTCCCCAAAGGCAAATATTTCCTTTGATTACTAGATTACCATCGTATGGAGGGTCGTATACCCTTTCATTGCCTTCCTCGAAAGGACAACCATGCGTGAGTTCGCAACAAAATTTGGGTTATGCTAGAATCACGACTAGCGGTTGGGTGCTAATCCTACCTCAACAACCAAGAGTTATATGCTCAATGCAACAAAGTTTACCTATGACAAATATATCCACTACGTCGGCTATTGTAGCAGTATCGCAAGTACAAGTGTTACCAGTTGTATGCTAACCTCAAGTTTCGCAGGTTGTAATGCAACAATCTCTTGTACCTACGACACAATCGCAATCACCAACTAGTGGTATGGCACAGGTTCAAATAGGGAACGCCAACCCCCATCTTGGTCAAACAGTCAGTACTGGACAATAGCCCATGGCTTCACAACCATGGTTGGTGCAATACCAACAACCGCAATTCCAACAAGCTTACCAAGGATATGAGCAACAAGGCTTTGCAAGTAATGGGCAGCCGTATCAACCATATCATAATGGTTATGTCCATCAACCTTACCAAAGTTACCGACATCAAATGCATTATGCTGGTATGCAAAGACAAACTGCTCAAATGATTCCATCTTATCCTGCGTATGCTCAACCAAGCCTGAATAAGTAGTTTCCTTTTGTGCCAACTTTAGAGTTACCAGATCTAAGTCAAGTAACAAACGATCCAATTGCCTACGCCCCTTGGTGGCCAGCGATTCTACATAAAATTCCATCTGATATACCTAATTTAATATAAATCCGGGCGAAGATGTGTTGAATCATGTGATGACCTTTCATCTATGGTGTTCATCAAACACACTTAATGATGATTTGATCAGGCTTCGCCTCTTTCAGCGAACGCTAACGGGTCTGGCAGCAAAGTGGTATATCGAATTGCCTAGAGCTTCATTTGATAACTTCAGTACCCTAGGAACAACCTTTTTAACCCATTTTCAATTACCTATAAGGTACAAAACAAGAACTGAGCTACTTACCAATTTCAACAAACGATGGCCACTCACATATCCGATCATATTCATGAATGGCGACATCATTGTAGAATGGTAAAAACATATGTTCCTGATTAGCTATTGGCTGAATGGTTTATTAAGTCTCTGTTACTTACTATTACAGAAGATGTGGCAAAGGGAGGAGTCATCACTGAAGAGCAAGTTATTGCTCGTGCACAATATCTAGACTTGAGCTATAGTCAGTCTGGCACGCTCTACAACAAAATCCCTAATGCTCCTAGACCAAAATTTTCCATTCCTATGCCTCCTAAATCAAACAAATACTCTCATGCCAGCGATGGTCTGATAGGTATGACAAGCACTAAAACCGTAAAGGCTACATCGAAAAAGGCCCACACGGTTTCGAGTCAAAATGCAAATGAGGAACTTCTAGCCTCGGAAGTAAATGCTGTGTCGACAGACAAAGACAAAGAACCCAAGCAACCAGGAGGCAAGAAGAAATAACAAGGGAAGAAGAAAAACCAGGAGGACTCATCTCCTAAAAATCCTTCTGCAAACCCTTCTGGGAATAGGAAACCAAAAACTCCATGTCATATATGTGACGAGGACCACTAGACAATTGAGTGTCCATATAAAGATGAACTTAGAAAATCCTTCAAAAGTTCAAAAACCTCGGCTGTATTGACTAATCCGTTTCCGAACCCAGGAACAAATTTGGTTTCTAGCGAAAATGCTTCCCAGTCCCAAGTGCTAATGTTGTTAGTTTCAAAGCAACTGAATGATGCTCTCATATCGACAAGGAGTAAAGATTACGGGAATCCATAGATGTTGAACAACAAGGATAATGATCAACCTAGTAGTTCAACAACAACTTCGACTGAAGTTGTGCCACCCATCATTCCTGAATTAACAATAAAACCGCCAAAGGGATTAGTACACAAATCAGTGTTTAATCCTCATGCTCAAGCAGCACAACACTATAATATACTGGAGGATTTAGCCCAATCGCCCTCTACGATGTTGACTCTTGAGGTACTGCAAAATTGCCCCGCCCAAAAATAGGCTTTATTATCAGCAATAGGTGGGATTGACCCAATGGATTCCAATCTTGTATATTTTAATCACAAAGGGTACGACCCTCAGTTACCAGCTCAACTAGCTTTTCTCATTTAAGTGAAATCCCTCAACAAAACTGTTCATAGCACAATTATTGATGAGGGGGAATCCACATGTATCATGTCGATGAGTTGCTGGAAAACTCTACGGTCTCCATCCTTGTCGTGATAATCGACAACATTGAAAGCATTTGATGGATGAAAATACACCCCGTATGGAATATTAAGTAACTTTCAAGTTGAACTAGGGGGAAAAACAGTAGAAATCGATGTTGAAGTCATCAATGGAAACCTCGATTACAACATCCTACTGGGAAGACCCTGGGTATGTGCCATGGTAGTAGTTGTGTCAACCTGCTTTAGGAAAATTTCATTTCCTTCCCAAGGAGGAATTACAATAATCAACCAAAAAAAAATTCTCCCCAACAGTTCGCAAGTTACAGGAAGCATTCTGATGATCCATGGAAGCCCTAGCACGCTTCACAATATCGGAGTAGGCCTACTAAATGACCACACATTAATGGGAACTTTTACCCTACCGCCTCCAACAAATTCGGCAGAAGTGGCTAATGTAGGAACCTGCAATATGATATCTTCCATTCAAAAGATGTCAAAAAACGATGTTAAAATGGATCATCTGCAAGTTTTGCCCCTAACCCCACTGGAAATATTATAGCAATCAATGTTTTCAGCATGGGAGGCAAACCTGCATCAACGCTCATCAAGCGTTTGGATAGATAGGTCTAAGAAATATGGTACCCCATCAGATCCTTGGTCGCAAGTACACTCTACAGATGAAGGAATCATTCAATTGATGATGATTGATGGGGCACCATGGGAAGACTACATCCATCGTTCCCATCTTCTAAACTAGAAAGAAGATAATTATAACAACCTACACCATCTTGCAGTATTTGACTTTCTGACGAATATTATAAATATGGTGGATTCCGATAGAAAACTATCCAATATCGAAGAGATTACTACCATAAATATCTCAACCAAAACAGATTTTGTAGAGAATATTCATGTTGGCAAATTTTGGTCTTCTTCAGAACTGGAAATATATAGCGCTATCTTTCGCGAGTTTAGAGATGTCTTTGCTTGTTCATATGATGAAATGCTAGGTATTGACTCGAGCATAGTTGAACACGAAATTAAGATGTATCCAGATGTCAAACCGCAACAACGGCTACGGTAGGTGAACCCCAAGAAAGCCATTGCCATGAAGGCAAAAGTTGAAAAACTCCTCCATGCTGGTTTTATTTACCCTGTTCCTCTGACCGATTGGGTATCGAATATTGTTCCTATGACGAAAAACCAAGGAACGATTAGAGTGTGCGTCGATTATAGGGATGTAAATCAAGCTGGTCCGAAAGACAACTACCCTACACCCTTTATTGACCAGATAATTGATGAATGCGCCGGATGTGAAATCTTTTCGTTTATGGATGGATTTTCCGGGTATAATCAAATAAATATCCACCCACAGGACCAGTCAAAGACTAGATTCATTTGTCTGTGGGGCACATTTGCATATCGCAAGCTACCCTTTGGTTTGAAGAACGCAGGGGCAAATTTTCAGAGAGATATGAACTATACTTTCCATGACATCAAAAACATCATTCAACCATATCTCGACGATCTTCTGGCTCATTTGTGAAAGCGGACCGATCATCCGCGACATTTGAGAGTGATATTTCTACGTTGCCGACACTACAAGATATGAATCAATCCGCACAAATGTGTGTTTTGTGTCAGTTATGGTCATTTACTTGGCTTCATGGTCTCAAAGGATGGGATTTGTCTCGACCCATGTAAGGTTCAGGCAATCATCGATTTTCCTCCACCTTCAAACTTGCTTCAAATTCAGAAACTCCAAGGGAAAGCAAACTTCCTTAGGAGGTTCATTCCAAATTCTGCCGAACTAGCTAAAGGTTATACTCATCTATTGAAAAAATAAGTACCCTTCGTTTGGGATCAGGTCGCACAAGCTTCCTTTAATGCTTTAAAGTAGTCTCTAATACAAGCGTCATTAATGTATGCTCCTGATTATCAAAAATATTTTAACCTGTATCTGGCTGCAACAGATACGACCATAACAATGGTTTTAGTTCAAGAGGATAATGGAATTGAACATCCTATATATTATTTAAGCTTAAACTTAAATGATACAAAAATGAAATACTCCTACGTTGAAAATCTCACCCTAGCAGCTGTTCAAGCAATACAAATATTTCGACACTACGTACTCTTCAGAAAAACTACCATTTTATCATATTGCAACCCCATGACTTATCTATTGTCGCAACAGTTGCTGGAGGGCAAATATTCAAAATGGATAGCAATTCTACAAGAGTTTGATCTGGAATTCAAAAAATCCAAATCAAAGAAAGCCCTGGTATTCGCGAAGTTACTATGTGATCTCCCATCATCATCCAACAATGCAACATCCGAAGAAGCAATCGTGGATGAAAATTTGTTTCTGATATCTTCAAGCGATCCATGGTATGGAGATATAATCATCTATCTCTAGACACAAACATATAGGTCTAACACCTCACTCTTCGAACTGCAACGGATTCGATACCAAGCAAAAGACTACGTGATCATCGATGATACCCTTTACCGTTGCGGTATCGATACAGTTCTGTAGAGGTGCCTCACCCATGAGGAGGCCGAAAAAGTCCTGAATGACTGTCATTCAGGCGCATGTGGGGGGCATCAATCTAGTTATGCTACGGTGCAAAAAAATTTTGTGAGTAGGTTACTTCTTGCCAACAATGTTCAAATATTGCATAACCGTAGTTAGAAGTTTCCATGCTTGCCAAATTTTTGATAGCAAAACCAGAAGACCACCCACACCGCTACAACCAATAGTTGTTGTTGGGCCATTCACCAAATGGGGCATAAATTTCATGACATGTAACCCCACCTCGGCCGGGGGGCATGGATATATCATAGTCGTGGTAGACTATTTAACCAAATGGGTCGAGGCAATGCCTACATTAAATAATAGTGGCGAAACGACTGCCCTTTTCTTTTTTAATCACGTAGTCTCCAGATTCGTCGTTCCACAAGCCATAGTCACAGATCATGGATCACATTTTCGTAATCACATGATGGTTGAGTTGGCTGCCAAATTAGGATTGTCCCACGATAGCTCTACTCCATATTATCCGCAAGATAACGGACAGGTTGAGGTGATCAACAAGGTCCTAAAGCGCATGCTGCAAAGAACGATCGGAGTCCATAAACGGGATTGGCACCTGATCCTGTACTCATCCTTGTGGGCATACCGGACATCGATAAGAAATGCAATCGGGTTCACACCTTTTCAACTTGTGTACGGTCTGGAAGCAATCTTACCTGTTCAATGTGAAAACTCATCCCTCAAACTCGCAGTCGACCTTCTACTCAGAACCTCAGAAGAAGAGGCTCATTTCTTGGAACTAATCCAATTGGATGAAACCCGTCGTGATTTCGCTTTGGCTAATGAATCTCATAAGAAACGATTCAAAGCACAGTTCGACAAAAATTTCAAACCTCGCGTCTTCTCAGAAGGCGACCTAGTCTTACTTTACGACCAGCAATCCGATAAGTTGGGAGTAGGTAAATTGTTAAGCATGTATTAGCAAAAGGAACCTACAAGTTGATGGACTATGATGGGATTCCACTAGTGCAACCTCGCAATGGGTTGTACCTCAAGCGTTAGTATTCTTAATTCGGCGTAGTAATCCTCATGCTTTTGTTACATTTTTGTTTTTGCCAAGAGCAATTATTTTTGTTAGGTAATCCACTTTTTTCATTTGTTGTAGATGTCGAACCTATTGGAATCATTCGTTGGATATGCCGATGGAGCAAGTCATAGCTCGCGGAACCTGTCTTCTGCGGCATGGGCCATTTTCAATCCTAGCGGCGAGTTAGTAAGTTTCGGAGGGGTATGTATTAGTCGGTCGACAAACAATATCGTTGAATACAGCACATTGATAGAACTCCTCTCTGATGCCATCACACATGGCATATGTTGACTTGTCGTCAGGCTAGACTCACATCTCGTCATTCTACAACTCACCGGCATCTATTCCGTACGGAATCCAGCTATCTATCGCATGTTCCTAAGAGTCAAAATTTGAAAATATAGTTCAATTTCATTCAATATCAACATATTTCTAGAAATTTAAACACAATGACAGAATCATTGGCAAATTATGTGTTATATAGACATTTACGACATTTATAAAAAGAAGCATCACATCAATATATGCAGCAGGATCATGTAACTTAACCAAAATAAAGCTCCGAAGATCAAAAATATATTCATAAATGTTTATAGTTTATACATAATGTTCTGTAACCAAGACAAAATCGGCCAAATGACCCAAAACTCAAAATACTAGGGGGAACCCTATTCTAATGATGCTGGTGATAACAAGTCACCACTTGTGCAATCATGCGTAAAAGCCTAGTCCAAATCGACCAAATGACCCAAAACTCAAAATACTAGGGGGAACCCTATTCTAATGATGCTGGTGATAACAAGTCACCACTTGTGCAATCATGCGTAAAAGCCTAGTCCATCGACTCGACACTCCAGTAGTATGTCGTTGCAACCGCAGAGGTAGCTCATCGGTCTTCACATCCAGGATACCAAGGGTAAGACCCTCGATCTGGTCCTATAGTACAGAAAGAGTCTCGACCATGTCAAGGTCGTGAAGGATGGCCCTCCCAATAGCCTCTCTTGCTGGAGCGACCGCTGGGTCTCTGTGGCACACTGCCGGTCGAACTAGTCCAATATCTACATGAGCACATGAGTTTTGATTAGTCTTGGTCAAGAAAACATAAAAAAAAATTATAAAAAATAATGAACAGAGATATGGTCAGAAGATTTACCCATAGTACCCCACTACTCGCCAGCTGGCAGCACCAAATCCGGGTCACCCCAGAAATCCATGCGAGCATATGGAAACTTGGCATAAACCATCTCTTAACGATCGAACCACTCGAAGAAAGTATCAGAAAAGGAAATTTGAGGCTGGTCAGCATGTCGAGACATGAGGTCAACCCATCTCTGCATCCGTGGTTCAGTCGGTGGAGGTAGGCCAAGTGAGATGTACTGCGGCCGCATCAGTCGGATCCTCTCTAAAGCGAAAGCGGTCAAAATAGAACCATGACCAAAGTTCTTGGATCTTCCTCTTTTTGCCTTGGTCAATTGTTCTTTCATCACAGAGAGTACTGCATCACACCAGTTGAACACCTTTGGTTCAAGGCATTTCAAATCATACTGCATGTAGGACCCGTTAGCTATGTGAAGAGCAGAACTACCAGCTAGTCTAGCAAAAGTGAACAGAATGGTCTGTAAGGGCTGGTCAGTGACATCTCGGATATTGATCTTGCCATCCGTACTCGGCTGAGATCCCTCTCTACAATGCTGGTGAATATACTCCCTCACAGATTCACCCCCACGGGCGGAGCCCGATAATGAGAGAGGGGGACCATGCCTCGATAAACCAGTCAGAAAATAGATGTCCATGACAATCAAGGGGATCGATTTGCCCCTAATCTAGAACACATGGTTGATAGGATCCCAGGCATTGAGGAAATATTGCAACAAGCTGATTTGTTGCCTCATGCTAGAGATACGGAAAAAATTCAACAAGCCACAGTTCCGCAATGCAGCTACTCTGCGTAGATCATGTAAAGAAACAGTGTCCTCTTCTTCATGCTCGCATTCTCGCCATGTAACAACCATTTTACTCCGATGAATCTCTGAAAAAAAAAACAAGAGAAGAGTTAGGATATTCATTTTGGTAAAAAACAGGCAAAAATCTATGAGAAAATGTGCAAAAAATTTCCTCCTTGTGCCCATCGCACCCCAGTAAGTGTATTGGGAGTGATGCATACTGAGTAGTTAGTGAGAAGACTAGTATGCATCACACCTTTCAATTAAGGAAGGGTGCGATGGTGCCAAGGCGAGTTGTTCAAACCCCAAAAGCTCAATAGAGTAAGGAAACAAGCTTAGAATCAAAAAAGAAAAGAATTAAATGGAATAGCACAAGTTTAGCTCCCACTTGGTCCAAACAACATCAAGAATCATCCACAGAATCTCCCGGAATCAGCTGGTGAAAATCAGGGGGGAAAAGCACCTCGAGAGCTCCAACAAACCAAATTCAAATGAAATGGTAAAATGGGAGGTAAAAGTCAATTTTAATTTACCATTTATGAAATTTGAGTAAAATATTAGTGTTCTTAACTCATTTATCAAGCATATGTTTTCATTTCTAATCGGTTTGATGAAGCAAATGAACATGTAGTACAATCTCTGAAAGAACAAAATGTTAATGGTGAATCAAGGACTCAATGAACATTATCACGAGCACTTTTAGCACATAGCTCAAGCTTGTTAAAAAATAAACATAAGTCATGAGCGAATGTTTCCTGCAGAGTTTAAGCTCATTAAAAAACGAACTGGTAAATAACCATTATGAATGCCTTATCGCCAGCTTTTGAGCCTTGGTCGTGTTCTCATCATCACCTCCACTCTCTTTTTAGCTGATCATTCACCTCCATATGATTGTTTACCCCTTCGAGGAACATCTACGAAGAGTGATTCTATTAGCCATCCTTGTGACACTGTCATGATTGGAAAATTCCAAACCTTACCTGGAATCAGCTGCTACCTGAAAACATCACTCGTTCCTCAAAAACGAGTCTCCTTTAAGCTCTTTCCAATGACTCGTAAAATATGAAAATATTGCCAAGAGATTGGCCTCTCCGGCTCGTTAAAGTCATCAGAAGTGCCATCCATCCTCTAGATTTTAATCTTTTTGGACCTGAGGGATTATTACACAAAAGGATCGAGCGCTTGTCTTGTTCAGCTCGTTAAAACTATCGAAAATTCATCCCTTTCGTATTATTTTACGCTTTTTTAGACTTAATGGATTATATGACGAAAAAGAATCTTTGTATTCTCCTTTCCATCCCTTTAAGACTCTCTAAAATTGAAAAGGGTTGAGTTATCTTTGTCGTTAAACTCGTTAAAACCTAATAGCGACAAACTCGTCCAAATGGATGAGAACAAGTTTCACTGTCGCTAGGCTCGCTAAAATATAGTGACAGGTTCGCCCGAAGGGCATATTATAGAACAAGCATATGTTATCCTCCTCAAGCTTGACAAAAATAAAGAGGTACTGGTTAGCAATGACTGGGGAAAATTGGGAAGAAAACTTGAAAAAGCTTTATTGGTA
>APFE031363013.1:214423-243204 GCA_000404065.3 Pinus taeda
TTAGAAACAACCCTTTCAGTACTTTGAAGCTTGCATGCCTCAATGGCAAGTTTCTCACTTTCGGTGACAGGTTTACATTAATGGCCTTCAACCGAGAGATTTTGCGTGGTGTTTGATGCCAAGTCCTTTTTCACACCACGTGAATTGTATTGTAGTACGTTGAGGGTCATTGTCATTATTGGTGATTCCTCTCGCACCTATTAACGGCTTACATCAATGGCTGGTAATCAGGCGATGTCTTTCCATGTTCGACTCCATAACATTTTTCACATGGATCGACTTGTACTCTGAGTGAAGATTGAATGAGTTTTGAAGACCCCGGATCTAGTTTCATCCATCCAAGCTGTGATATATTCAAGAATGTAAAGACATCAAATGTATATCATTTCCGAATAGACGATCATCCAAATCAAAGGATGATGAGTTTGAATCATCAGTCTGCCACAAAAACGATTGTCTGTCCTATGTACATGAAAATGAATTTATAAAGCTGAGCATGGGAATGCCCACCTTAGCTAGATCATGCAAAAATGTTGTCAAGATAATGTATTGTATTGTATCTTATTACAGGTCGCCTCCCAACTTGAAAAAACTTCGAATCCTCATGGTAAAGCATTTCACCCGAAATCAAAAAGATTAACGACCTCATGCTTTAGGGGGCAACTGTTATAGACATTTTTGGGAACTTCAACCCCAATCATAAATGTCCATAAACTGAGGGCTCCTAAGTCCCTAAAAGTTTTGCTTCATTGCCTAGAGGAACAAGGTCTGCTGATTACATCATCTCCCAGAAGTTCTCCACTAAAAACTGCTCATAAATGGTCAAAACTGGACCATACTGAAAACCCAGTGCAGAGGGTGCGATGCATATCACCTTCCCAGTGTATAGGGTGTGATGCATACTGAATGGCTCCTCTGTAGAGTGTGATGGTCGGGAATGGACAAATGGCAGGGACAAATTGCGAGGTGGAATATCATGGAATCTTTTAGACGCTTCCCCTCTGACACTTGCCTCTTTGTTTTTGACCAGGGATGAGTAAGACATCATCATTCTCCAAGTGGAATCAGGAACTATCAGAGGGAGGACACTAATCAAGACCCCAGAAGATGATTCACCTCCCTATAATCATCTATATATGGATCCCTCATCACAGATATCCAGAGGCTGGAATCTTGTATCTTGTAGAGAAGTGTTGTCGGTTTTCTTGTGTATATTCATAGTGTTGGGTGATCTAAGCTTTACTTGAGGTGAAGAAGGGATTTCATGCTAGAGGATGATGCTGGGTCAGAACATATGGTTGTAATCCTCTTGCTACTTTTGAGCTTAATAAAGCTATTCAAGTTTTCCTCCATATTCTTATATGTTTCATTATATATGCATTTGTATGGTTAACACATTTATGGTCCTGTGTTATTTATGAATATAGATCTTTGTTCTTCGATAGTAGTATATTGTTGTGATTCCACAGGTTTCTCTTTGAAGCTAGGCAGATAAAGAAGAAGCGGCAAAGCTCTATCAAGAAGGAGAGGAATCAAACAAGGAAATCAAGTGCAAGACTAAGGTTGGTCTCTTTTGTTCCACTCTCATCTATTTTCATAAAGGAAAATGAAAGTAGACTTTACTTGTTTGTTTCTAAGATAGCTACCAGTCTTAGTGGGAATATCATTATCTGAGTGGACACTATTCCCAGTAACAGCAAGGTACGGGGAGGCGGTAGTTCAAGAATGGATTGAAATTTCAAGGGGTCAAGAGTGATACTATCTTTCAACACAATGAAGCCTAACAGATGGCTAGGAGGAACATAAAAGACACATTTCAGCACATCAAGATGATTTTATATTTGCGACATTGGATAAAAATGGTGTGAAAATCATGAATATGTTGCGCCTGAGACCCAGAATGAGCGGTGAGATCATCAAGGTAAGCAAGGATAAGGTGCACAAAGTCATGAAGGAAGTATGACATGGCCCACTGAAATGTGGCTCCAGCATTTTTAAGCTGAATGGCATGACCTGATATGCAAATTTTCCCCACAGACTAATGAACACTATCTTTAACTGATCGGCATGATGAATATTGATTAAGTTGTACCTAGAGAATCCATCCATAAAGGATATAACCTCATGCCCCACACACTCATCAATGATCTGTTCAATAAAGGGTGTCAGAAAGTTGTGTTTGGGACAAGCTTTGTTCATGTCGTGAAAAACCGTGCATACACAAATGGTGCCTTGCTTCTTGAGAACAGGAACCGGGTTGGATACCCATATGGTATACTCAATGGGATAGATGAAATTAGCCTCCTTGAGCTTGTCAATTTTGGCTTTTATGGCCTCATGTCTAGAAGGGTGCATGTGTCTCAACTTTTGATGGATAGGAGTGGCATTGGACCATGTGTCAATATGGTGTTCAACAATGGCAAGATCAAGTCCAGGTATCTCAAAGTAGGATCAGGCAAAAACAACATGGAATTCTTTTAAGAGCTTGGTGTAAGCTTCAATTTTTTCTAGGGTGCACTGTGCTGCCAAGGTAATTTTATTAGACCCCCATTTTATCTACAATGTCAATTTGGATAGTAGCAAACATGTTGGCCATGCCCCCCTCTTTGAAAGCATATGGGGAAGGTATTGGATTTCGAAACCAATCGACTTCACTGAGGATGAAGTCTTTGATTCCACATCATACTAGTCATGGGAATGTTATGTCAGGAAGTATGCACGATGGTGAATATCATCCCAAGGGTAATCAAGGGTAGTCATAGCTTCCATGATGTCTTCATCAGACTAGAAGATGGGCAGATGGGAGGAAGAATGAATACATGATGCTATGGTGTTACCTAGTGCATCAACCTAAGAAAGAAGGTTCACATATGCATCATCTTGAATGGTAGATGACGGGTTGGTAGATGGAGGATCTACAGATGTTGAGACCTAGGGTTCTGTTGAAAGAGGTTCAATAGAAGCGTGCACAGAAACCTCAAAAAGGATTATCCATGAGGAACTCAAGGATGAGGACAAGTAAACGATATGGCCTATGGTGTCCGTCATCTTGGCATTGGGGGGAGGAATCACAATGGTGGGACCAAAGTCCCTATGTTCTGGTTGACTAGTGGTACCATAATAAATGGGTAAAGGAGTAGATGATCCAATATGAGTGGCCTTGTATTCACAAATCACCCCAAGGCAATCACAAAATTCATCGAGACAAGGGAAACAATGGGAATAGTGACCATGATGAACACACAGGGCACAAGGGTGATTTGTGCACAATGTTTTGAGTGTCTTATGTGGGCCCAACAAGTTAACATGGACTTCTAGGATATTTGACCCAGGGAACGCTTCATGAACCAAAGGTTTAAGTTGAGGAAGTTTAGGACAATTGTTGGTGGTATGCCCAACAACTTTACACAAAGCACTTGGGGGTGTCGGCTTTGGGGACTTAGTGGCTGGAGGAGCTTGGGGAGCCTTGTCTTTAGGTTAGTTCCTCTTAGATTTCCCCCCCTGTATGGATGCTTTTGTAATAGGAATGGGTTCATGTTAAGGTTGTAATGGAACTAAAGCAGTGGCAGGGACCGTAGGGACCGATTGAATCGGGGTCAAAGCATGATAAGGTCTTAGCTGACCAGGTGGAATGCTTGCACGGGGATAAATGTATCATACTTGGATCCCCAAAGTCATGTTAGGAAGGACTAGCAAAGCCATGACAGGGATAGAAAATACTCCTGGAGGAGGAAATAAGAAAGGTATTTGGCATGTAGGGTAATGTCCTAGTGGAATAGCTCCTGGATGGTTGAGACCTGGAGGAATAGTTCCTATTGGAAACATAGGAGAGGCACCCATAAATAGAGGAGGTCCTAGGGGTGGATTCAGAGGGCTCAACTGGAAGGGCAACAAGAGGGTGTTGAGGAGTTGGATGTTGATCAGGTGTACCAGACTACTTAAGGGTAGCCTAGGATGCTTGCAACATGCAAGCATTAATAGAGTTAGGCTCTAATATGGGAGGGGGAGGACTAGGGAAAGCACCCAACAATGAGGAATATTTATAGACTCCGAGTGGAACACTAGTGGGAGGAGTTGAAGATTTTTTGTCAGACATTGATGAGATAATAGACTCGGGGGAGGTCATGGATGTCGGATAATAGTAAGCCAACTGATCGATGGTAACGATATTCCCTTCATGTGGCAAGCACATCTTGTAGAACACCACAAACATGAAAAGTGACATGGCATATGTGTAACTATGACCTAAGAGAATGTTGTAATCCAAAGGGGCATCGATGACTTCGATGTCAACATTGACAGTCTTGCCCACAACGGCCACTGGACAGTTGCAGCGAATGTCAAGGGGCTGGGAGGAGTGTCCATCCCAAGCATGCTAAGTGATGGTGGAGGGAGATAACATAGGTGACTTAAGTTGTTTCCAAATAGTAGTGGACATCCTGCAGGTGGATGCACCTCCGTTAATAATGCATCGAGAGATGATGGAATTACGGACTCTAACTGGTATTTGGAAAGTAAGAGATGAAGGCAATGGGGGATGCTCTCATGTATCAACCAAGAAGACAATCAAACGAATCTCAAAAGGATATACTACACCCAAGGCAGTTAGTAGAGCTTTCTTCTGAGATGGGCACGACTGGAGGACTTCCAGCATCGACATGGCAGCAGGTGATTGCAGCAAGTCATCTACTACAGTATGGCAGATCTATTAGAAGTCTCATTATGTCATAATGGTCCCTTTGGGATCTTAGGAATGGCCTAAAATTTAGGTTGATGGATTTGTAAAGGATGATTTGGTGTCGTAAGAGGCGCAGAAAATACTTTGGTTTTGGACTCAATGGCAAAAAAAGTCAAGGATTGCGGGTTGATATTAGAGGGGTTAACCTCATCAAAATTCATCATAAGGATCTGGTAGTGACCAAGACAAGAAGGTTGGGGGATGGGCTTCTTGTCCTGACTGAGGTTGAGCAGCAAAAAAGCCTTGCTGAGGGAAAGGATTTGTGAGCACTGCCAGTTGATATGGTGCAATATTCTGAGGCAATTGTTGACCTCTAGAAGCTTCTTGAGCTTCCCACATTTGGCATATCTAGGGAAGAGAGGACACACATGTGTATAATGGCCATGTACACCACAACATGCACAAGGCTCATTCATACGAATAGCCTTATTTTGCTTGGGTTAGTTGCACTGTTGCTTGTTGTTGGTGTTAGGCTAGTTCCCCTGGGGTTCACTAGGCTGGTAACCTTATTTACCTTGGTTACCCTTGTTACCCTTCCTTTTCTTCTTTTTCTTCAAATTTTTTGGATTGGTCACACTTGACCCTAAGGGGGTGGTGGTTATTGGGATTGAGGATGCATGGGAGGTTGTGGCACTAAATCTTTAGGGGCTGGAGCGCTAAGCTGTGCATAAGGAGGAACAACATCTTAGTAGACGAGTTGGCACCATGGAAACATGTTTCTAGCAGGAAGGCAATAAGTGTTGGAGGAACTAGTGCTAGCATGTGGGTAGCCATAACTTTGCTAAGTATATGGAAAAGAGTGTGAAAGGGATCCAATGATACCATCAGTGACGTGAGATGCCCCTAGTGCATTGGCACTTCCAGGATGAGGGAGGTCTCGATTGATGGTACAAACATAACCAGATTGTGCATAAATTAGATCATATCTCAAAGCAAGTTGGAGAGCTTCTTCCTTGGTCTAAGGAAAATGGGACGTGACATCTTATCCAATGGGAGATGAACGAATCCTAAGAAACCATTCTAGATAGACATAGTCTTCGAAAGGTGGGGCACAACATGTGTTACTCCTTCAATGCCACTCTTGAACATGGTCAGAAAGGCGAGTGGTGGAGAACTGAAGGAATGTGCTTAATAGCTTTGTACCAGTGTCGTACCAGAGAGGTAACTAGAAATATGAAAGGAACGCTTTAGTAAGCATTTCTAAAACATAATGAGGTGTGAAGGGCTGGTCTACATACCATTTTACAGCGTTTCTAGTGAGCGTGCATTGGAATACCCAAAGACAAATGGAGTCCATTAGTTATGGAGTTGGATGAACACCACATGTGTAAGGATTGAACATGGTTGGTAGGATCCTCTCCATCATTACCCTCAAACTTCAGGATTTCTGAGGGAAGCTTAGTAGGCATAGCAAGCCAACTAGCAACATGGTGTGTGGGGTCATTTATTAACTGGTTAAAATCGGTAGACTTAACCCAACCATAAATCGGAGCATGGGGGCTACCGGAATGGTTCCTGAGACTGTTCCACCTGATGTGACCACTGGTATGGAATTGGAGCCAAAACCAAGTTGGGTTCCTACACCAACTGTGGGTTCAAACATGGTGACAATATGTAGTGAAGGAGGCTCTGAATCAGATGAACCAGGAGAAGAGTCGGTGTGGGGACTCGAAGGGCTATGAACTTGATCCCAATAGGGAGGGGTAATATGCCCAAGCAGAAACTAGGGGTGAAGGCCTAATAATCTCTATGAAAAATTCCTTGGTGGTGCAATGGTGGTAGGACACATGTGACACGAAAATGGTGAAGGGATATCAACAATATTCCTTTTTCTCAATGAGGGGAGATAATTTATTATCTTAAGTCTTGGCTTGGGGGTGTAAACCAATCATCCTTCGCTTAAGGTGTGCTTGTGTGTGTAAGTGTATTAATTGATTCAGCCCATATTGTGTTTATTAAAAAAAAAAAAAACTTGGTGAAAATGGACTGAAATTAATAACAGAAAACGAACAACAAAACAATTAACGAAATCCCACCCAAACTGGGTTTGCAAACATTGTGCTTGTTGGTGGCTAAATCGATGGAAAATACACTAAAATGGTCAAGAGACCTAAATGCCAGTGTGACTAGGATCAAGTGGCACTAAGATGCTGGAAAGTGGTGTAGAAACAACAAAAACCCAGAGAGGAAGATCACTACAAAAAGATAGGGAAATGGGTGAAACACCTAGAGAAATCGATGGGACCCTAAGGAAAATTACCAAACAAGTTTAAATGTGAAACTATGGATGGTAACAACCTAACTTAATAGATCTGAAGTAGAAGGGTAGAGATTTGGAAAATGTTGCTGAAAGCGCTGCAAAAACTCATACTACTCACTCAGCTAAACTCCTCCTAGAAAGATGGAACCGTACTATAAGCCCTAGGGGAGGCTAAATTTGACTTCGACGAGTAAATCAGAGTGGATCAAGGCCTATGAGGGATCAGATAGAGGTCATAAATCCCAACAGACAACTCTTTGCAAAACCCAGAAATAGATCTGAGAAAAACCCTAAAACCCATAAATCGCAGGTACTGACCTGTTTTCTAGTAGGGATCACACTTTTTGGGCTAATAAGTGCGCTCTAGCCTCGAGATCACACTTTTTGGGCCAAAAAGTGTGATTTGTACTCTGTGGATCCCGGTCGGAAAATCTCAAAAAAAAGTGTCACCTTTGTTGCGACTGGTTCCTGTAACCTACAGAAATGACCAGAAAGTTTGCCGAAGTCAGAAATTTAATAGATCTGGGGTTAAAAAACTAGGAAATGAGGGTGATAGGAATTAGATGTCTTATGCTTGATGTTGTTTTGCTTCATAATATCTCCAATCAAACTTGATGTGAATTGTGCTCCTTGATCAATGACTAATTCCCTTAGGAAGGACTAGCAAAGCCATGACAGGGACAGAAAATACTCCTGGAGGAGGAAATAAGAAAGGTATTTGGCATGTAGGGTAATGTCCTAGTGGAATAGCTCCTGGATGGTTGAGACCTGGAGGAATAGTTCCTATTGGAAACATAGGAGAGGCACCCATAAATAGAGGAGGTCCTAGGGGTGGATTCAGAGGGCTCAACTGGAAGGGCAACAAGAGGGTGTTGAGGAGTTGGATGTTGATCAGGTGTACCAGACTACTTAAGGGTAGCCTAGGATGCTTGCAACATGAAAGCATTAATAGAGTTAGGCTCTAATATGGGAGGAGGAGGACTAGGGAAAGCACCCAACAATGATGAATATTTATAGACTCCGAGTGGAACACTAGTGGGAGGAGTTGAAGATTTTTTGTCAGACATTGATGAGATAATAGACTCGGGGGAGGTCATGGATGTCGGATCATAGTAAGCCAACTGATCGATGGTAATGATATTCCCTTCATGTGGCAAGCACATCTTGTAGAACACCACAAACATGAAAAGTGACATGGCATATGTGTAACTATGACCTAAGAGAATGTTGTAATCCAAAGGGGCATCGATGACTTCGATGTCGACATTGACAGTCTTTCCCACAACGGCCACTGGACAGTTGCAGCGAATGTCAAGGGGCTGGGAGGAGTGTCCATCCCAAGCATGCTAAGTGATGGTGGAGGGAGATAACATATGTGACTTAAGTTGTTTCCAAATAGTAGTGGACATCCTGCAGGTGGATGCACCTCCGTTAATAATGCATCGAGAGATGATGGAATTACGGACTCTAACTGGTATCTGGAAAGTAAGAGATGAAGGAAATGGGGGATGCTCTCATGTATCAACCAAGAAGACAATCAAACGAATCTCAAAAGGATATACTACACCCAAGGCAGTTCGTAGAGCTTTCTTCTGAGATGGGCACGACTGGAGGACTTCCAGCATCGACATGGCAGCAGGTGATTGCAGCAAGTCATCTACTACAGTATGGCAGCTCTATTAGAAGTCTCATTATGTCATAATGGTCCCTTTGGGATCTTAGGAATGGCCTAAAATTTAGGTTGATGGATTTGTAAAGGATGATTTGGTGTCGTAAGAGGCGCAGAAAATACTTTGGCTTTGGACTCAATGGCAAACAAAGTCGAGGATTGCGGGTTGATATTAGAGGGGTTAACCTCATCAAAATTCATCATAAGGATCTGGTAGTGACCAAGACAAGAAGGTTGGGGGATGGGCTTCTTGTCCTGACTGAGGTTGAGCAGCAAAAAAGCCTTGCTGAGGGAAAGGATTTGTGAGCACTGCCAGTTGAGATGGAGCAAGATTCTGAGGCAATTGTTGACCTCTAGAAGCTTCTTGAGCTTCCCACATTTGGCATATCTAGGGAAGAGAGGACACACATGTGTATAATGGCCATGTACACCACAACATGCACAAGGCTCATTCGTACGAATAGCCTTATTCTGCTTGGGTTAGTTGCGCTGTTGCTTGTTGTTGGTGTTAGGCTAGTTCCCCTGGGGTTCACTAGGCTGGTAACCTTATTTACCTTGGTTACCCTTGTTACCCTTCCTTTTCTTCTTTTTCTTCAAATTTTTTGGATTGGTCACACTTGACCCTAAGGGGGTGGTGGTTATTGGGATTGAGGATGCATGGGAGGTTGTGGCACTAAATCTTTAGGGGCTGGAGCGCTAAGCTGTGCATAAGGAGGAACAACATCTTAGTAGACGAGTTGGCACCATGGAAACATGTTTCTAGCAGGAAGGCAATAAGTGTTGGAGGAACTAGTGCTAGCATGTGGGTAGCCATAACTTTGCTAAGTATATGGAAAAGAGTGTGAAAGGGATCCAATGATACCATCGGTGACGTGAGATGCCCCTAGTGCATTAGCACTTCCAGGATGAGGGAGGTCTGGATTGATGGTACAAACATAACCAGATTGTGCATAAATTAGATCATATCTCAAAGCAAGTTGGAGAGCTTCTTCCTTGGTCTGAGGAAAATGGGACGTGACATCTTATCCAATGGGAGATGAACGAATCCTAAGAAACCATTCTAGATAGACATAGTCTTCGAAAGGTGGGGCACAACATGTGTTACTCCTTCAATGCCACTCTTGAACATGGTCAGAAAGGCGAGTGGTGGAGAACTGAAGGAATGTGCTTAATAGCTTTGTACCAGTGTCGTACCAGAGAGGTAACTAGAAATATGAAAGGAAAGCTTTAGTAAGCATTTCTAAAACATAATGAGGTGCGAAGGGCTGGTCTACATACCATTTTACAGCGTTTCTAGTGAGCGTGCATTGGAATACCCAAAGACAAATGGAGTCCATTGGTTATGGAGTTGGATGAACACCACATGTGTAAGGATTGAACATGGTTGGTAGGATCCTCTCCATCATTACCCTCAAACTTCAGGATTTCTGAGGGAAGCTTAGTAGGCATAGCAAGCCAACTAGCAACATGGTGTGTGGGGTCATTTATTAACTGGTTAAAATCGGTAGACTTAACCCAGCCATAAATGGGAGCATGGGGGCTACCGGAATGGTTCCTGAGACTGTTCCACCTGATGTGACCACTGGTATGGAATTGGAGCCAAAACCAAGTTGGGTTCCTACACCAACTGTGGGTTCAGACATGGTGACAATATGTAGTGAAGGAGGCTCTGAATCAGATGAACCAGGAGAAGAGTCGGTGTGGGGACTCGAAGGGATATGAACTTGATCCCAATAGGGAGGGGTAATATGCCCAAGCAGAAAATAGGGGTGAAGGCCTAATAATATCTATGAAAAATTCCTTGGTGGTGCAATGGTGGTAGGACACATGTGACACGAAAATGGTGAAGGGATATCAACAATATTCCTTTTTCTCAATGAGGGGAGATAATTTATTATCTTAAGTCTCGGCTTGGGGGTGTAAACCAATCACCCTTCGCTTAAGGTGTGCTTGTGTGTGTAAGTGTATTAATTGATTAAGCCCATATTGTGTTTGTTAAAAAAAAAAAAAAAAAACTTGGTGAAAATGGACTGAAATTAATAACAGAAAACGAACAACAAAACAATTGACAAAATCCCACCCAAACTGGGTTTGCAAACATTGTGCTTGTTGGTGGCTAAATCGATGGAAAATACACTAAAATGGTCAAGAGACCTAAATGCCAGTGTGACTAGGATCAAGTGGCACTAAGATGATGGAAAGTGGTGTAGAAACAACAAAAACCCAGAGAGGAAGATCACTGCAAAAAGATAGGGAAATGGGTGAAACACCTAGAGAAATCGATGGGACCCTAAGGAAAATTACCAAACAAGTTTAAATGTGAAACTATGGATGGTAACAACCTAACTTAATAGATCTGAAGTAGAAGGGTAGAGATTTGGAAAATGTTGTTGAAAGCACTGCAGAAACTCATACTACTCACTCAGCTAAACTCCTCCTAGAAAGATGGAACTGTACTAGAAGCCCTAGGGGAGGCTAAATTTGACTTCAAAGAGTAAATCAGTGTGGATCAAGGCCTACGAGGGATCAGATAGAGGTCATAAATCCCAACAGACAACTCTTTGCAAAACCCAGAAATAGATCTGAGAAAAACCCTAAAACCCATAAATCGCAGGTACTGACCTGTTTTCCAATAGGGATCACACTTTTTGGGCTAATAAGTGCGCTCTAGCCTCGAGATCGCACTTTTTGGGCCAAAAAGTGTGATTTTTACTCTGTGGATCCCGGTCGAAAAATCTCAAAAAAAAGTGTCACCTTTGTTGCGACTGGTTCCTGTGACCTACAGAAATGACCAGAAAGTTTACCGAAGTCGGAAATTTAATAGATCTGGGATTAAAAAACTAGGAAATGAGGGTGATAGGAATTAGATGTCTTATGCTTGATGTTGTTTTGCTTCATAATATCTCCAATCAAACTTGATGTGAATTGTGCTCCTTGATCAATGACTAATTCCCTTAGAAAACCAAATTTTTAGAAGATGTTCTCGCTTAGAAATTCAGTTACCTCCTACTCAGTTGTTGCCTTTACTACTTTTGTTTTAGCCCATTTGGTCAAGTAATTAGTGCATACAATGATATACCTATTCTGTCATAATGGGTGATTAATAGGTCCAATGAAATACATTCTCTTCTTTTCAAATGGCTTTATATTCACTTGAGGTTGTAAGGTAATTTCATCCTTGGGTGTTGGCTTACCCATCCTTTGGCACTAATGACACCTGGTGGTGTACCTCCTTACAACCTGATGTAAAGTGAGCCAATAGTAACTTGATTGTAGAACTTTTAAGGTTATCTTCTTAGCAGCAAAGTGGCCCCCTGAGTGTCCATCATGGCAGGCTGAGAGGATGTCAATGACCTCTTCTTCCCTTACACATATTCTCAAGATATGATTTGGCCCCAAGCTAAAACGATTTCCCTTAATCCAGGTGAATGGGGCACCTTTCCTGAGAATCTCTCTTTTCTCCTTGAAGGATAGGCTAGGAGGGAACCTCCCAACAACCAAATAGTTGGTTATATCCACAAACCAAGGAGAGAGCACCGACATGGAAAAGACATGTTCATCTGGAAATGGATCATCTATCATTTCTTCCTTTCATGCAAAATGGGTTAGTCTTGACAATAAATATGCAACCACGTTCTCTTTCCCTAGTTGATCAATAATAATAAAATCAAATTGATGTAATAATAACAACCATCTAATTATCCTAGCATCGACGTTAATTTTATTCATTAAATACTTAGTGGCTACATGATCAATGTGAACCAAAGTTTGATGCCTAGTGATATAATGCCTAAACTTGTTCAAATAATGCATTGCAACAAAGAGTTCCTTTTCAGTGACAGTATAATTTAACTAAACTTTAGAAAGGTTCTTACTGATGAAATAGATAGCACAAGAAAATTTGTCTTCCACTTGTCCTAAGGTTGCCCCTACAACTTTATCTGATGCATCTGTATGTATATCAAATGGTAATGCTTAGTTGGAACCCCTAAGGTTGGGTGCAGTTGTTAGATTTTCTTTTAGTATTTCGAAGGTTTCTTTAGGGGCATTTGTCTAACAAAAATTTGAACCTTTATCCAACAATCCCAACAAGGGTGAAGCCAGTTTGCTAAATCTTTAATGAACCTTCTATAATACATATCTAATCCAAAGAAACTCCTGACATGTCTTTTCTTTTGACATATAGCCTGACCCTTTTGATGATGGCAATCTTGGTTGGGTCAACCTATATCGCTTCCTTAGATATGGAGTGGCCAAGGATAGTCCCTGCATTCATCAAAAACTCACATTTCTTAGGGCTCAATGAGAGATTCATTTCAATATAGATATTCAAGACTTTTCACAGATTAGAAATAGCTTCTTGGAAGTCACATCCATAAGGAGTGAAATCATCCATGTATATCTCAACTGAGTCATGAAAAATTTTAGCAGAGATACTTAGAACTGCCCTCTGAAAAGTAGCAGGGGCATTTCATAGACCAAATGAAAGAACTCTATAGGAAAGGTACCCCAAGGACATGTAAATGTGGCCTTGTATTGGTCTTCAAGGATGATATGAATTTGGTTGTATCCACTAAATCCATCCAGGAAGGAGAGAATTTCTTCCCTAGAAGGCCATCTAGGACTTGGTCAATGAAGGAAAAAGGAAAATGGTCCTTCTTTGTGGCATTGTTAAGTTCCATATAATAAACATAGAATCTCCACTTCCCATTCTTCTTGGGAACTAAAACAAGAGGTGATACCCAGTCACTATCTAAAATGGGGTATACGAACCCTACATCTAGTATCTTCTGTAATTCTTCTTTCACAATGTCCTTAATATATGGTTCATCCTTCTCTTGGTTGGCACACAAGCTTGAATCCCTCTTTGATGTAAATATGAAGAGTACAAACTAAGGGATGCACACCTTTTATTTCCTTATAATCCCAAGAAAAAGGATCCAAGTGTTGCCTTAGTAAACTGCACAAATATTCTTCTTGTTTGGCTAAGAGAGAGGAGTTGATATTTAGAGTTCTTGATGAGCCAAACTCTGCAATATTGACATGTTATAAGCTAGATTCAATAGAGCACAAGTCAATCCAAGGACTAATCTCATATTCTTTCAGCAATTCATCAACTAGTATGGTAGTCGGAGGCTGGTTCTGTAAGATATGGTCAATAAGGCCATATTTATCAAGTTGTCCCCCTCCTATAACAGTGTCTAGAGTGTAGACTGGGTAGGGGGTTGTGTGATACAAGTCATCCTCTTCCTCATCCTCTAACCATATGGGTAAATCATGTTCAATAGAAGGTTGAGCAGGAGGATACAACACACATTGTTTTGATAAATGTCCATTCTTGATAGTCATGTACCCAACACTATAGCTAATGTAGGCATCAACAGTAGTTCCTAATATGAGAGGATAACCATTAAAATTGGTTTTGAGCTAGAGGATCAAGAAATTCGTCGGGTACTCCAAGGATTCAATGGAGACCATGATATCCTCAATAATTCCCTCTGGAGCTATAGTGGATTTGTCTAAAAGTTGCAGCATTGTGGTGGTGTTTCTCAAAGCCCCTTGGAGATTGATCTTCAACATGGTTTTCCTATTAATCACATTGATTACAACCCCAAGATCAATCAAGGTATTAGGGACCATAATACCATCGATGTGCACATACACTATTAGGCTACCAGGGTCTAAGTATTTTTAGAATATCAACCTCACAAGCATCAGATCATATAGTTGTCCAACAACATTTATGGTGGGGGTACCTCTTCTTATTCTCCCATGCCTTTTGAAACAATTTTCCTTAATAAGATTTTTGTAGATGTGAACATCTTTAATGGCCTAGAGAAGGGGTATCTTGACACACTAATTCTTCAATTCTCCTAGAAGTGTAGAAATTTACAGGGTAAGTTCCTCAGATAGAACACCAAAGGACACCACTCACAAACAGATCACATATCAATACACCAATATTCTTGACGTGGTTAAAACCCTCAAAGAAGGAAACAAACCACGGCTTGAGCCGACGTGGCCACTTCAAGAAATTTATTAATAAAAGAAAGAAATTTTACATAAGCTTCTCTCATGAACGGTCACCCTACAAATGACACTCCACTCTCTTTAAATAGAGATCATGGACCAATTGGGTGCTAAGCCATGGATCAAGTGTCAGTAATACCGAGGAGAGAATGAACTGTCATATCACTTCATGTCTAGAACATATTGTGACTGTCAGATTGTGAGTTGCAAATGTACATAGTAAAGAAACACACTTTACCTAACTCTACACTAGACCAAGTTTTACTTAACTATTTCCTACCTGTCGAAATATCCTAACATCCCCCGTTAAGAACAACTTCAAATAGGATTGAAGGATGTACAAATATGACACAATAGGAGAAGGAAGGAGGCATTACAGCCTATCCCCCCTTAGTGACAACTTCCTGAACTCCTAAATCAAAGTTTAGTAAACTTCACCTTTGTGAGAGCCTTTGTAAAGATGTTTGCAACTTGATCATCGGTTGAACAATATTGCACTTCAAGAACATGGTCATGAATGATATTTCTGATGAAGTGCATGTGTACTTCAATATGTTTGTTTCGCTAATGTTGGACTGGATATTTGCATAGTTGAATGGCACTTTTATTATCACATGAAAGTGTAGTAGGATACTAATACTAAAAACCAAACTCTGACAGGATTTGACAAAGCCATAGTGCTTCCTTACTAGCTTTTATGGTGCCATGATACTCTGCTTCTGCTAAAGAAACAGAAATGGAACTTTGTTTCTTGCAAGCCCATGTAATAGGTCCAGAACCAAGAGCGAATACATAACTTGCAATAGACTTCCGATCATCAGGTCACCAGCCCAATCGAAATCAATGAAACCAACCAATAGAGGAGATGCTTCTACATTGTAATGAATCCAAAACTGAACTATACCTCAAACATAATGAAGTATTATTTTAGCTTCTTTCCAGTGACTTTGATGTGGGTTTTGCATAAACCGAGCAATAAGGAAAATAGCAAAGGAAAGGTCAGGATGAGTATGGGTTAGATACAAAAGTTTTCCTACAAACTGACGATATAAGGTAGCATCAACTTCAGGGGAAGTACAAGTGACTGAAGTTTTGGTTCCAGACTGAAAAGGAGAAGGGGATAGCTTACAGTCTTCCATGTGAAAGTGGCGTAGAAGATCACAAGCATACTTGGATTGGGAAAGGGAATTACCTTCCTTGGATTGCAAGACTTGAAGACCAAGAAAATAATGCAAGTTTCCTAAGTCTGTCATTTCAAACTTCTTTTTAAGGTTGAAATTCACATAGTTTATAAGGTTGGGATCATTACTATTAAGGATAATATCATCAACATAAAGAACAAGAAAGATAAGAGACTTACCCAATTTCTTGGTGTAGACAATATTGTCAAAATGACACCTAGAAAAGCCAATATCTAAAAGAAATCTATCCATTTTGGCATACCAAGCCCAAGGGGCTTGCTTGAGACCATTAAGGGATTTCTTAAGCAGACATACAAGGCTGAAGTCTGTTTGTATATAGCCAGGAGGTTGTTCCATATATATTTATTCATCTAAGTCCCCATGCAAGAAGGCAGATTTAACATCCATCTAATGGACTTCCCATTTGAAAGAGGCAACAAGGGAAAGAACAAGGCATATAGAGTTCATTTTGGAAATAGAGGACAAGGTTTCAGTATAGTCAATGCCTTCAACTTGTGAAAAACCCTTAGCAACAAGACGAGCTTTATGTTTATCAACTTTTCCATCTGGTCCATACTTGGTTCTATAAACCCATTTGCATCTAACAAGTTTTCGTCCCTTTCGAAGATGAACAAGATCCCATGTATCATTTGCCAATAATGAACGATATTCTTCATTCATAGTTGTGTCCCAATCTGGATGGCTTGAAGCTTCTACAAAGATGTTAGGATCATAATTGGTTGAAGCTTGAGCTAGTAAAGAAGAGGCTCTATCAAACTGAGAACGTGTACGTCGTTGATATGTAGGATCACCTGCAAGAGCACTTGCTACATCTCGAGTAGCACAGACCCATTTTGGAAGTTGAGGAGCTGAAGGAGGATCTTGAGAAGGTGGGGGAGGATTTTCATCCTTTTTGTCATCATCTAAACAAGAACTATTTTCAGAAGTAGAAGGGATAGAGAGAGGTGGCACATCCGTTGAGCTAGCCTCATAGGCCGATATATTTTCAGAAAACTTTACATGTCTTCTAATGATAACATTTTTGGACTTAAGTGGAATAAGTCGATATCCTTTGACATCTTCAAAATATCTAACAAAAATACATTTTTCACTCTTAGGTTCTAAAGCTTTATGTTTCTCATCTAGAATATGGGCCCATGCTTCACTTCCAAAAACACGAAAGTGACTTACATCTGGTTTAATTGAGCTCCATGATTATTCTAGAGTGATATTCTTCAAAACCTTAATAAGTGTGTGATTTACTATGTAATTTGCACAATTAATTGCTTATGCCCAAAAATTAAGACTAAGTCCTTTAGGTTGAAGCATACAATTAGCCATTTTCTTTAAGGTGTGATTCTTCCTTTCAGTGACACCATTTTGTTGTGGAGTATATGGAATAGTATGTTGCATTTGAATTCCATTCTCATTGCAAAAGTTGAAGAATTTGTTGTTAACATATTCTCTTCCATTATTAGATCTTAGCTTAAGAATTTGATGTCCAGATTTTTTTCAACAATGGCCTTAAAGGCCAAGAACATGTTAAATACTTCACTCTTGAGTTTTAAGCAGTATACCCAAGTGCATCTAGAGAAATCATCAATGAAAGTTAATAAATACTTGTAGCCAGAGAATGAAACAACTGGAATTGGACCACATAAATCACTATGCACAAGCGATAAAGGGGATGAGGTGTGCCAAGAGGAAAGTTTTTCAAAACTATCCTAATGATTTTTTCTGAGTACACATCTGGAACAAACACCATCTCTACAAGATACCATAGGAAGACCTGTCATCGTATTTTCTTTACATAGATTTTTAAGGGAGCGATAGTTTAAGTGACCATATCGCTCATGCCAAAGTTTGCTCACTTCATCATTATGAGCAAAAAATATCCAGGGAAGATTTGATGACCCAAAGTTTTTAAACTTATACAACCTTGTACAATCATCAGTAATGCCTGTCACTAAAATCTTTTTAGGATCTTTTAGGTCCTTAATTACAACATCGTGAGGTGAAACTTCAACGGTTTTACTTTCACTTAAATGAGTTATCTAATATACAGATAGAAGGTTGCAGGATAAGGTTCGAACACATAATACATCATTAAATTGACCATTGTCTAGATGAACAGTTCCAATCCCTATAACACTAAGAGATCTATCATCACCAACATATATATTTTTGGTGTTACAATCATTTAAAGAAGAAAACATGGCTTTGTTTTTTGCCATGTGATAATAAGCTCCAAAATCAATGAGCCACTCATGAGAATGAGAAGAGGAAGACACATTTAGTGCATAACCAGACCGAGATGCTTGAAAACCACATGCAGAAAGTGTTATTCCTGAAGATGAAGTTGAAGTTGAAGAGTGCTCCAAATGGATGTTTTGCTTCTTCATTGCAGCTTTCAAGGCTTCCATCTTCTTAAAGCATTTGTCTAAGTGGCCATCTCAATTACAAAAGTGGCAATGTCTATCAGTCTTCTTCCCTTTGTTTTTACTTGCCTTATCATTTTTTTGAAATGATTTTTCATTTTGAGACTGAAATTGCTTAGGACCCTTGTTTGGTTTAGGACCATTCTTCTTAGGATATTGCTTCTTATCATTCTTTGAATTTGGTTGTTGTTGGGAAGCTAGGGCTTACTTAAAAGAGTTTCCAAGATTAAGAAGACCAAGATGTAAGAGTTTGTCTTGTTCTCTTATTAAAGAATCACAAAAGGCATCAAAGGAAGGGGACTTGTAGTCTTGTCCTTGAGAAATAAAGGCTTCTCTTGTAGAATGAAAGGTGGAAACAAACGCAGAGTAGGCTAGTCCCAACTTAGTAAGAATGGAATGGATAAGGCTACCATATTCTTTCTTAACATTAACACCTTCCAAGAGAAGTCTAAGGTTCTTGAACTTGGACAAAAAATCTTCAATGGAAGAAAAGTTATTGGGGTCCAATGTAAGCAACTCATTTTTTAGTTCATGGGCTCTAATTTCATTTTTAATTCCAAAAACTTTAGTGACTACTTCATTGCTTCATTAGGGGTTTCAAGTTCTGTAATATGAAATCTAAGGTCTGGAGAAATAGACATCCCTATCAACCCACCTGATTGATCTTGCCTATTTTCCCATTTGGCTACCTTACCTTCATCATTAGGTTTAGTTTCTTGGCCTTAGGCTATTCTGTAAAGACCTTTACTTCTAAGTAAATCCACAATGTAGGACCACCATTAGAAGTGTTGTCAAGAATAACTTGGCATGGACTTTCTATTTTAATAGAAATTGAAGCTATAGATGTTGAAACTAAATCTTCCAATGGAAAGATCTTGAAAAATTAGGTTGATTAAAAAACAGTATCTCTGAAAACAACTTTCGGATGAAGAAGTTATGGCTTTTTGAAGAAAATTTGCTTAAGATACCGACGAAGTGCATGAATGTGTGGAAGTGAATGGTAACGTTATATTTAAAAAAAAAAACCCTTCCCCCTTACCCCTCTGCCCGCCCCCCTTCCAAACTTAATCTAATTAACTCACTTTAAAAAAAATTATTGTGACTCCACTTTTTAAATAAAGTGAAAGTCACTTTTACAATGGTACTTTTATGAGCTACTCACTAAATTGTAACTTAAATAAAAGATAAAGAGACTTTAAGAATTAAAGTGACTCACTTTTTTAATTGGTGAGAAACTTTTACATAAAGTAACTTTAAAACATAAGTTACATGTGCTTTTTGAAAAAGTAACTCAACAAAAAGAAAGACTTGAACAAAAGACCTCTATTGTCGTAAAGTAACTTTGGACCAAGTGAGCTAGTTTAAAAGGTTAGTAATTTTTGAAAAAGAGGAAGAGTTTTTTTTTTAGTCATTGAAGCTTTGGGGTGCATGCTTACTTGAAGAAACTCTTTTTTCCTACAAAAAAAAAAAACCACACAACCCAACACGGACGTACAAAAAAAACCAAACCTTATGGATTAAAGTTATCTTTCCCCGGAAACTAAATATTTTCCTCAATGTTTCTGATTTTCCGAGATCACACTAAGGCGCGACGGAAAAGAGCATACGCATGAGAAAAAACCTTCCTTTCTATTTCTAATTTTCCTAGATTGCACAGAGTCATGGGGCAAAGAGCATACATAGAAATGAAAAGTATAGATCCGGTAATAAAAAACAGAGAGCCAAATAAGCCTAAATAAATAGAGAGATGAATAGCTAAAACTGCAAATAAAGACTGTATACCTCCAGATCTTAAAAATGACGTAGCTAGGGTGACTGGAATCTTTTCGTGTGAAATGAAAGGGGTTCCTCACTAGAACAGATGTTCCTAACATAATAGGGCAGTCCTCTTGGCTTGAAAGTGGTCAGAAATAGTAGATCTAGGAAACGACAGTCAGATGCAGTTATACCAACTTTCGATTTGGATCACCAACGGATGTGGCCCTCAAATAGCTATGGTACCATGTAGAAATTTACAGGGTAAGTTCCTCAGATAAAACACCAAAGGACACCATTCACAAAAAGATCACAGATCAATACACCAGTATTCTTGACATGGTTAAAACCCTAAAAAAGGGAAACAGTCCACAACCTGAGCCAACATGTCCACTCCAGGAAATTTATTAATAAAAGAAAGAAAATTTACATAAGCTTCTCTCATGAACATTCACCCTACAAATGACCCTCCATTCTCTTTAAATAGATATCAAGGACCAATCACGTGTTAAGCCATGGATCAAGTATCGGTAATACTGAGGACAGAATGAACCGTTAGCTCACTTCATGTCTAAAACATATCGTGATCATCGGATTGTAAGTTACAAATTTATATAGTAAAGAAACACACTTGAACTAACTCTACACTAGACCAAGTTATAATTAACTATTTCCTGTGTGTCGAAATATCCTAACAAGAAGTTCAATTCTTCTGGGGTGTGTTGGTTAGGTTGGACCAACCTTTCAGGAAAACGGGGTGTATTGTCCTTGCTTATTGTTCAGGTTCAGATTGGGTTGAGCAGGCATTTGAGGTTTCTTATGTGGGGTATGATGAGTTAGTTGTTGTTAATGTTTGTAGAGGTAGTAAAGTAGGAGGTTGGTTTTTTTAGGCCTCCACCCTTGTAAGGGGTTGCCCCATTAGGAAGATTGGGGTGGATATGGCTAAAAAGAAGGGTTGATAGGCCAAGGACGATATTGAGGAGTATAAGACAAAGCAGGAGGTGTGGACCATAATGGATGAGTGGAAGGGTACCAAGGCTGCAAAGGTACATCCTGATTTGGATTATAGTGAGGATAATGTGCACCTTGCATGCCTTGTTGATATTGTTGAGGTCTTGGGGGTCTCCTTTGGTCAATGTAGCACAATTTTTCTGACCCACTCTCTACTCCTCCCTAGTATACAACCTCTAGTCTTATCAAAGAGGGACATTTATCTGTTGCACAATTCTATTCATAGACTAGGTAGACTTCTATGACATTTACTGGGGATTCATTCCTAGGATGTCTTTTAGTACACCTAGGGAAGAAAATAGCTAGTTCCCTCTCTTCTTCCTCTTGTTTTATTTTGGTTTGCATAGTATCCATTTGCAGGTAAAATGTATGCAACATTTCACTCTTGAAATCCTCCAGCATATTCCCTATCTCATGCTTAACGGATGTTGTGGAGGGAGAGGAACTAACTAAGCTTTGGTCAGGCCCACCTTTTCTCCTAACAACCCTAAAGTGATCCTTGAATACATTTTTGATGTCATCATAAGGCAATTGGTAGATATCACCTCCACATAGCATGTTGAGGGTTTCCATTACATCTTCCTTTATCCCTCGAAGAAGAACTAGCTTGAGTGAGTCAAGATCAAGGGTACAGTTGGCCCTCCTACAATTGAGTTGAAATATTTCCTCATATTCCTCTAAAGATTCATTAGTTCCAGGGGTCATCCTAAATATTTCCTCATTTGTTTCTTTGGACCTACAGTAATCCCAATATTTTTCATTGAAATTTGTTTCATTTGGGCCTTGGTAGTGATGTTGCCTCTAGGTAGACTCATAAACCAGTGGAAGGTTGCATCTTTGAGGGTAGAAGGAAACAACTTCAGCTTCCTCTCATCAAATGCATAGTCATAGATCCTACAAAAAACAACAAAATCAAACATGAATGTGTCACGATCTTCAAATGTCAGGCCATGGAAAAGTGGAAGGGCAGCAGGGCTTATATTTTTCATTCTAGCCTTTCCAATGGCTTCTCTGATAGGGAAAAGTTCATTGTTCTGGTTTTCAGCCATATTTTGGGTAGGTGAGATAGGTTTTTCTTCTCCTATAGGCTCTTAAAAATATTCAAGTGGCCCTCCTAAAGGGTTTTCCAACTCCCTTGTAGTCATAAAGGGGAGTTCACTGTCACCGAAGAATAATGAAGGTTGACTGCTTGAGGGGGTGGGGGTTTTAGGTAAGAATTTCCCTTGGTTATCCCTACTCCTATGAGGCATGAAAGAATAAGTTTATTTTTTAAAAATTTTAGTTTTTTTTCAAAATAATAATAATTATGCAAAACATAAAAAAATAATGCTTCAGCGGAAACAACACCTACTCAAAGACCTCCCCGACAATCATGCCAAAAAGTGGTGAGCCATGGTATTGCAACAAGAGTATTGCAACTCCCAAGGGCTCCTCAACTAAAATTATAAGCCCAAGGTTGGTACAAACTTAGAGGTGAAAGTGTTGTATGCACAGTAGCTTAGGTTCTACTTATGTCACCCTCAGTCATGAAATCAAATCAAGGTGTTCAAAGACCAATCCTCCAACTAACTATAATGAAAACTTCTTATGAAAGCATAATTGAAACTAATTCTAACTATGAAAGTGAAAATTTCATTCATTTAAATGTAGGTGTTAATGTAGAAAATCCTATAGATTCACAAGCTCATGCAATGTACTAAAGAAAAAAACAAGAATCTACTTCTACCTTCAACCAGTGGAAGCCAATAGATCAATGAAACCAATAAGAACAAGAAGACGATAAATCAACGACACATAACACACGATGTATATGGGGAAATCCATTGCTCAAAACCCCGGTATCTATATTGCATATATAAAAAATATGAGTGAAGACACAAAGCTTGTTCTCACTAGAACAATTCCGCACAAGTATGCTCAACCCTCTCATCTCACAAGCATGCTCTTGGCCAACACTTAGCCAATTTTGTAGCTCTCCAAGCCCCTATTCCTTGCAAAATTCCTATGGCTAAAGAACCCATATTAATGGGAATCCAGTACATCCAAAACTACACAATCCAAACTAAGTCTAGTTCCTGGTTTCATGCATGATCTATACAACTCAGTAAATCATACAACTGATAGTACATTGTCCCTGCACTCTAGTCTCAACTATGTCTTTCTTTGAAGTGACATGCATGAGTTTCTTATGAGGAAATCTTTAGTTAACTAGAGTAGAACTAGTGGATACATTAGTGCACCAACCAACTGTTAGTCCTCTATTAGTTCCAAAAACAAGTTAGAACTAATTTAACTGAACTTAACTCAGTAAACTGAGTGATCTAATTTCTGACTCATTTTAAACTCATACTAGACCCCTAAAGCTTAGGGAGAACATATACATAACTACAGAAATACTTCCAACTAGAAATTCCTAAGCTAATTAAGTTAATTAAACTTAATTAACTATTTACAAGTTTCTATGAGAATAGAATTCGATTTTAATTCTGAGTTTAATTCAAGGGCAAATTAAACTCGAATTTCTTGTTGCCATTTCTCAATAGATAATTGGCATTGCATGAAAGATAAAGGGATAATCTACTTTCAGAATTAAAGCTACTCTAGTTTTCACATTTAATCAAATCAATAACCTACTTACATGTATCATTGATCTACTTCACATTCGCTTGAAAATAAGGAATCTAACTTTTAACATGCTTATAAAAAAACACTAATTCTAACTCTTTTTTTGCAGTGAGGAAAGGAGGAGGATGGAGTGGTCTAAGAGTGTTACTTAATCATCAAATCACAATTTGGGGCGATTTTTCAACTTAACTAGGGTAGGATCAAAGTGGGGAGAAAAATTGGTTGAAAAGAACAAACTTATGGGGCTGCTACAGGAGGTTGCTATAGGAGGCCCTATTTTGCTACAAGAGGGGTCTGAGAGCCTTTTGAGGGTAGAAATGGTATCTTGAGGGCAGGAAAATATGGATGAAGGTAAGAGGAATTTAATCAAGGTTAGGGTATCCTCCTAGCCAAGCGTAGGACCTATCAGAGGTCTATCTTTCACCAAGAGTGGTGCCCACAGTGTCCTCTTTTTTTCCTAATAGAATGACTATAGAAACAGAGTTTGGGAGCTATGTATGGTGTAGAGGAAGAAGATGGAAAGGTCTAGGTGGAGATGGAAAGATGTTCCCACACATGTAGATCAACAAAACCATACATTTAGAACAATACATGCATCAAATGACCAATAACATAGTGAGATAAACTATCATGGAAAAGATGAGTTGAATTTGACTAAAATCTATTATATTCTACAACATTACTATGATCACTGTACTAACTCTTGAGTTGTAAAGAATAAACATGTAAAGGATTACATGTAACATTTATCTATTTGCAAGAAATCATAAACATATTTTTTTGGACTTGTTAGGGGTCCAGGAAACTCTCCTAGGTTGTAGCTCAAAGATGCCTGGTAACAAATAATCTTCAATATGGTTCTAGGAAATTATTGGGATGGGCGATGGTTTGGTTCAAGCCAGATAACCACTTCTACTCTGTTTTCACTCCAGACATGCATGAACACCCTCAGACTACAAGGCTTTAGACCACCAATGCTCAACAATTTGCAAATTAAGTGAATGAATGAAGAATGCTAACCACACCAGTAGATGCATACAGAATGTATGATGGCCAGCTGCAACTAGTAAAGAAACTTACAAATCTAATCTATCAATGTAGCGATAAGCTGACAATTATCTTGCATTAGATACAGAAGAAACTTGAGTGACCTACCCACTGATACATTCAATTTTGTTGGGTGTGGAGCCTGATTATCTTCTATATTCAAAGGTATCACCACATTGGACCCCAGTTCGAAATGGGGCGGCAACGCTGCCCGTAAAATATTTGCTGCAGGGAGGGTCCAAGGGGGTGGCCGTGACCTTTGGGGAGCCCCCTCTGGTGGGGGGTGTTAGCCTCCTACTGCAGTAGGTTACTCATATTTCATGATTGACATTTTTACATGCCAAATATGTCATACTTTGCATGCTGCAATTTTCCATATTTACTACAGAAGCCAAAGAAGGATGCCATAAGAGTGTGCTAGTCTAAGTGCCACTACTGTATTCCAATTTTGATGAGTTACTCCATTTTTGAAGATTTCGGCTAAAGGGAGATCCAAACAATTTAATCTTGGTCTCCCTAGGTTTCAATTTACTATTTTAGAATATAGAGAAACACCATTTGTCCAAACAGCTAAATCTTGGTAGAATCTTAGACAGGTAGAGAAGCAAGGGTGCTCAACAGCTTAATCTGAGCCCCTAGATGAAATAAGTGTAGATGTAGATAGGAGGATAGAAAAATAAAAAGTTGAAAAGCTGGGTCTGCAAGTCTAAGTGCACCCAAACCAAAAAGAAGAAAAAATGCTAGGTAAGTAGGCTGGGTAGGTAGTTTTGAGGTTGCAGAATGTTGATTATGATCAATTTCATGTTTTCAAGTGTCATATCTGTTCAAGTCACAATTATTAGGCAGTTACCATTTGAAAGATTCAAGTGAGGCATGTCTAACCTCACCCTTCTTCCTCATTCCCCAAATCATTCACTAACTTCCCCAAAGAGGTCGAGATCTGCTTGACATCTCTCAGTTTCATCATGTTCATATCAATTGCCTTGGTAAAGATCTGCTTTGCCCAAGGAATATTCATACTCCCTTTATAAATCATTTTTCCCCTTGATAGTGTAAGATTCACATACTTAGCGCTTTCTCATCACCTGTCATATTAACTATTAACTTTTACTATATAGCTCCCTATCTATTCCCCCATCCCCTATTAAAGCTATGTTAATAAACTCCCCTATATATTTATCCCTTCCCCCCTGGTTGAAAAATAACCATAAGTACACTTGGGAATTGCTAAGTTTATCTGAGACTCAGCAAGAACCCTCATTTTCCCCCTTTAAAACCATCTTCCAATGCAATGGACTCCTTCCAAATCATGAAATTCCTTCTTTTTAGGTTATCGGGCCCCTTCCGAGGCCTCAAATACTCTTCAAAAGCATATATACCCTTCTTCCGATCGCAATAACCCTTGCCGACTGCCTTAACATTCTTCTGATCCCTTTGGACCCCTTCCGACGCGATATCGCAGTCGGAGGTCTCAAAGCTAATGTTGCTCATTTTTTTCCTCCTCGATGGATGCTCCGCCAATGCCATTTTGCAAATCGGCATATTACAATACTATATGCCACATATATATGCCCCTTCCCCTTTAGCCGATGCGATATCACAAGTCGGCAATCGGTGGTCGCAAGAGTCATGTTCCCGAAATGCATGCCGCTTCCTTTTACTCTGATGCGACATTGCCATCGCATCAAGAGAGCATATCGCATCACAAATACTTCCTCACCGCATGCCTCCATTTATTCATATATTTCGTTTAAAACATGATTTATCATTAAGACATGTTTCACTGCAAATTCAACGCAAATCGCAGCAATGCAGTTATCGCTATCACATCGCAAAAACATATAAGGCACCGCACCATCCAACACCCTGCCATGTCACCCCGCCACGTCACCCCGCTGACGTCATCCACCGTACCAGGACCCTCCGCTGACGTCATCCTCCAAAGAAAGGCGCGCAAGCGCGAAAATGCATCTTAGGAGGCCCGGATTCAAATTCTGAGGCAGTTTTGGATGCGTGATTAGCGCTTAGTGCTAATCGCGCATCGCTACGGGAAATGGGCCAAATGGGGGAATCTTTGGGGAATCTTTTGATTCCTCAGCCGTTTTTGCGCTGAAAATGGCAGAAAAGGCCCGATTTAATGGTTTTTAGCATATCAACATAAAGAGAGAGGCCTGATTCAGGCATTAAAGAGTATCAGAGCAAATGTGAAGCCAAAATTCATGACAGAGAAAATCAGGTAGCGGCAAAGTGTGTCAGTGTTGCGGTGAAGTGTATCAGTGAAGATTTTCTCAGGGCTCGAGGCGAATAAAACATTAAAAGAAATCCTTAAAAGTCAAGAATCAGTTAAGGAACCATTCAAAGCTCATCATCACAGTGACTGCACATTAAAACTCACATAAGATCAGTGGACCGAAGCTCAAAGCACAGTTATTGCAAAATCACTGCACCAAGTCACAGAGGACACTACATTAACTCTTTTTGATCCAGCTGCTTCTGTCGTAGCTTAAGAGATATTTTATTTGCATTTAATTTCAGCACAAGTTAGGTTTAAAAGATTTTCTCGCAGACCTATTTAGGTTGGTTGTAATAAATACTTTTGGATATTTTACCTATAAAGACAGCCCTGAACAATGTGAAGAGGGTTGGTTTTTGTTGGTTGGATGGTTTGCTTAAGCAGAGACTCGCACTATATATCTGATAATTTCTATAATCAAAGACTGCTTACGAGCTTGGAGAATGAATTGTTTACTATGTGTAATGGTTGAAGAGTGACTGTGGAATTCTTGTGCCGGTACATGACCCAATAAGTGCTTCTTACCTCTGTTTTCCATTCATAAATCATTGTCTAAACAACAGAAATAAAGATTAGCTTAGAATTTGTTTAATTGCACTCTATGCTCAATTTTCGCTGTTTCCTTATGCTTTTCATATGTTTTAGGCATAAATATGAATTCCACATGGCTCATATTTGCCCTAATTCACCATGTATGACAGTTATCCAGGGATTCTTAACTGCCCCTAGATAGAGCTCATTTTCCTTCCCTCTGTTAAGCTGATTGAGAGATCCTTAATTGCATCTCATTCCTTACATTTCACTCCATTTCTTTAGCTTGAAGGTTGTTTCATGTGCAGCTACCTTGCTCCACATTCCTCTTGTGATCAAGAAAGCATACCTGCGGTCCTACTCCTTGACTCCATGCCCAATGGTTTGAAAGTTATCACTCTATGCATGCCTCTCTACTTGAAAGCATCTTCCTTCCATTCAAACACCATCCAAACATAAACAATACCCATTGAACCCAATAACTAGCCTAAAATCATCATCAACAAAGCTAAAACATCAAGAGAGAGCCCTCTCTGATTGCAGGTGGGCTAGAACCTGCAATCCAAAGATTGGTTTGTGGTTACCTCGGCCGTATCCCTTCAGGAGCTTAGGGACAACCTGAGTGATGACACACGATAGGGTGATTTGTGAGCTCAATTAAATTTTAAGATCCAATGAAGTGACAAATGGAAAGTTGAGAGTTGGAACTACCAAAATCTCAATTTAGTTATTCATAACTATCTAATAAGGACATTTAATTCCATGTAAAGTGGTACCTTGGAATTTTTTTTCCTAACGTAGATAATCCTTGTAAGACGGTATCAACCAATGATGGTCGAAGGTTATATTGAACTAGTGAAGAATTAAAACCATGTATACCTCTTAATAATGGTGAGAGACCTTCTAGGTGACAAAAATGTTGAGTGAAGGGATTCCCTATTATTCTCAATTTGTGCTAAAGTGTATGAGCTTTTGAGTTGGGTGGGGGGAGGAGGGGGAGCTTTAGGTTTTTATTTTTTCTTAGGGCTATATTGTTCTTTGATTTGATAATTGCATTTCATTATGTCCATATTTAAATTCATCCCATAACATCATATCATTATTTAGGTTTACATAATTATTCAACAACATATTCAACTATATAGAAAGAAAAATTTCATCATCAATGCATAAAAACATAAATGAAAGATAGAAGAAAAACAT
>APFE031363020.1:8290-19138 GCA_000404065.3 Pinus taeda
TTATTATTGTGCCCTTACATTATTATTGTTACGTAGGCTCTGATTATATAATGACCCCTTAGACTCCTATATATAGAAAGGAGGTCTTTTCATTTGTATCATCCAAGAATTGTTCATTTATGTAATGTAAAGTTGGTTTCCCCCTTGAAGAGGCTAAATTCTAAGGCATTGATCTATCTTTTCTATCTTTTCTTGAGCTGGTTTCATAACACTGAGCTTCATATATTAAGTGGAAGTTCCAAGATATAAAAGTACAATGTTTCCACACTAGCCCCAATAGTGGAACATTAAGTCACCACTTGCTCCTCCAAAGAAAGATCTTCTCTCCTATGCCAAGCTAGAGAAGCCAAGGTTAAAGTTCAAGTCCCAAATGTCCCCTTTGCTTGAGTTATGAAGGTCTATTTATAATAAATGAGGTGATTCTCCACCTCCCATGTAACTCTTGACCTCCCTCATGACTCTTGAGCTTCTGCAATGACTTTTCGATTTCTTACATGACCTTTGAGCTTCTATATGACTTAGAACTCAATAGTGACTCTTCATATTCCATGTGGGGCCCTTGGTCTTCCACATAATTTTACATTTTCTCATTTTGGGAAATTATACAACTACATTCCACATATGATGTGGCAAGAAATTATAATACATGTGACTCTTGAGATGACTCTTGACAATGATGACATGGAATTCCATGATGATGGCATTGGAAAGTTATTCCTTTTGTTGCTTTCTTTGCATCTTCATGACGGATCTTGCATGTGTTTCATCTTCATCCTCCAAGGGTTTGATCAATATGGAGTCTTCATGTGATCTAGATCTTTGATATTTTGTGGTAAGCTAGTGTTTCTTCATCTTCTTGCTTGATGACTTATTCATGGTTCTAGCTTCACAAGTGTCTTCTCATATGATCTCCTTCTCTTGCTCTATGAACATCATCCTGTCATGTCAAGATGTAACACCTTCAAGTGGAATCCACTCATTACAAGATGACATTAGTCCAGAAATCTCCTCATCTATCTTGCTTCCTGAAAATGACTAATTGAGCTAGGATTAGGCACTAGACAGGGAGGAAGACTCAGGGATTGCATAGTGCACAGTTCCAAGGTCCAGGAGTGATGGACTGAAGTTTGATACTACATACTGCGTAGTTCTGGAGGCCTGGGTAGGGAGACTATGTACTTGAGAAGCTCAAGGAGGCAGTTGTGAGCCTTGAACTTTCCTAATGCATAGTAAATGAGAGAGAGAGAGGCCTAACGATTGTGCAATTCTGTAGCTTAAGGAGGCAGGATGTCAACTTGATGATTGCCATTGTGTAATGCGCAAAAGGAAGTTGATTGGGAGGATGAACTGCATAGTTTTGGAGGTTAAGGGACCTGGTTTGAGCACTGAGATTACACAATGTGTAGTTCTAGAGGGATATTAGTCAATGGATTGTGCAATTTCGCAGTTCAACTCAGGGAGGAAACTTGATGACTTGAGGGTATGGAGGAAATCCTAGAGCAATGTGACTACACAATGCATAGTCCTTGGAGGTAGGAACTACGCATTGTGTAGTTCCAAGAGGTAAGGGATCAGATTATGGCTTTTTACAGTGAAATGTGCAGTTCAAGGAGGTTGAGTGAGTTCAAGGCTTGTCAGTCAGGAATTTTCCAAAATTTGACTAAATTTGACTAAGTGTGGGATCAATGAGATAGAAGTGAAACCAGGTTTGGATTTTATAAATGATCACACACACTCAGAACAATCTATGACATAGCATGAACACTCAATACACAAGAAAAATCATGATCCCCTCAATGTGATGGTAATACAACAACCTCCTCTAAGTGTGACCCTTAGGGTACACTTTGCGAAAACATTGACGACACTTGTGCAATAGTGCTCAATACTTGGAGAATGTGTTTGATGTATTTCCTTATGATGAATAAGACAAAGTAGTTTATGAGAATGCATCAAAATTTCCCTTTAAGAATCAACAATTGACTCCCTTCAACTAGGTGCGACACTTAAGATACCCTTTGTGACGATAGTAATGACACTAGTATGACAATGCATAAAAATTTGGGAATGGGTCTAGTACATCTCTATGTGGTAAATAGGACCCATTGGTACCAAAATTTCCTCTCAAAATAAACCAAAACTTTGATTTTACAATGTGTGATGCTTCCCATGCCAAAAGATGACACTTGCGACAATAAGAGAAAAGTGCAAATGACACTTGTAAATGTGAATGACATTTAAAGTGACACATGCCAGAGTGAAGATAACATGAAAAGGGCACTTATTAAAGTGAAAACAAGCAAAAGTGATAGTCATAAACATGAAAGTGATACTTGTGAAAGTGAAGGTGCGAAAAAACGATAGTTGGAAAAGCTTACTAATATAGAAGTACAATCGCAACCAAAAGTGAGATATTATCAATGAAAGTGTACACTGATTGTTGACATAGGTTGAACATTACACAAGAACTATCTTGATGGAATTTGATAAGTTTGTTCAAACTTGTGTAAAATAACACGCTCATGAACTTGTTACAGAATAAGCATGTGTGAGCAAGTGACTTCACCACTTAGAAACCAAGAAGAAGACTCAAACACTTAGCATAACATTAATCTATCATGAAGTGACTATAAAATGATAGATTAGATCCTCTGTAGGCTCCAAAATTCACGTGTAGGAAAAATTTTGGAGGGTGTTGATCACAACCTCAACAACACCCAATAAATTTCAAAAGACCATTAATTTTTGCTTGCAGTTTGGAATTGAGCAAGAATATAGTTGTTGGAAATTTTTTGATGAGTAAAATGCATTAATGAACGTAGAATTGACTTTAGAATCATGTTAAGAAATATGATTGTGATGAAAAATAAATTTATTATCTCATCTGTATAATTATGTTTGGTGGGGTTGAGTTTGTTGCAATGAATTCCTTTAGATTATTGTTATTATTGCATTATACTTCTTCATTTTGTGAAACACTTTCTGCATACTGTTTCCTATAGCTTCATAAATAACCTTTAATACTAATGGTGATGTGCATTTACTTCTATAATGATTTTTACTACAAATGTTATCAATTTCCACTTTGTCCAATAAGCATTCATGTTATACATGGCTCTTTATGCACCTTGGCTAAAAGTTTGCCATGGCTTTCTCAGTGTATTTTTGTTTATTCTTAACATGTAGGGTTTGAAAATTGCATGGCCAATGAGTTCAAGATATATGCCTTCATTTCATTCAATAGATTTTGAATCTTAATTTGGGTGATACCTATTGATTGGGAAGCAATTTCACCTTAACCTTTGTTTTTTCCAATAATAGTTCTTGACTAACCCTTAAGAAATTCTTGCATTTCCTCATAATTAAGCCTATGGATACTATGAAATTTAGAGATTCCATAAATTCTTCCCCAAATTCTCTCAAAAGCACCATTTTAGGTATTATAAGTCTAGTTGATAATTGGTGGACTGTTTGTAACTAAAATTAAATCTTTCAACATAGTCCTCCAATGACACATCCCCTCTATGTCATTTAAAATATTTTTGTCTACTTTCCTTAGATTTACAACAAACTCTATATTTCTTTGAGAACTTATATTTCATTTGCACCCATGTATTAATACTTCCCCCACCTAATCAAATAAAATAACATAAAACATCATATTTAACATTAGTTTTAAACTCATAAGCCCTACACATGACTTCAAATTCAAAAAACAAAATAACCAAGACTTTTGTTGAAAATCCATGGAAATGTGGGAGGATATAATGGTTATTGTTATATATCTTAAATTCCTAATCAAACTCTCATATGGGGAAATCATAAGTTACTTTTTCTTTCTCATGCTCATACACCAAATTAAATATGGAAAGAAACTCCCAATTAGATTAAAACTATTCTAAATCTTTATACCCTTTTTGAGCTTGGGCTTTAGAAATATGTTTGGCCACTTCTACAATAATTTCTACACTCACCTCTATAATAATCTCTCGAGTAAGTGGCTCTCATTGTTTTATTTCAAGATTTCTAACTAATTTTGTAGAATTCATAGGTGGGACTTATCTTTCTCCTTCTGAACTACTTTTTGTTTGTTGTGTTAAAATTATTTGGAAGAAATCTACCAATTTTATGCCTACAAATGTTACATACATGCATTCTACAAAAGAAAGAATATATTAAAGTTGTAAAATGTAATGGAAAACCCTCAAGGCATGAATTTCAACCTTCAACCTAAAGTATATTTGTCTTGCAAACCTAATCTAAACAAACTTCACTAACTATAATGATCTGAATCTTGGGGGCTTATAGTCTAAGTTAAGATGTATAAGTCATAAAGCCACATTTTTATGTAAAAGGGAACTTGATAGATATATAATTGACAAAGTCAAACCTAATTAAAGTTGACTCTATCAACAACACACCTTATAAGAAGGAAATAGGAAGAGAGTGAAGGTCGGGAAGGAGAGGTCCCAAAATTGGCCTCATTGCATATAATGGTTCTTCTTAATGGAATCCTCCTTCTCCAATTCTCTCTCTCTCTCTCTCTCTCTGCATATTTTTGTGATTTAACCATTTCTTTTATTTTTATCAATGTTCTTGTGATTACTTTTGTGGCATGTTTATATGTTTTCTCTCCTGCATTTGAGTTCCATTTTTCATAAAAAAAAATGTGACTTTATGACTTATACATCCAAGCTTAGACTATAAGCACCCCTAAGATTTGGATCATTATAGCTTTGGCATGTCTCCAAAAATGACACAAAAAATGGTGGGCTTAGTTATTCCAAAATATTATTTCCACAATAATCAAAAATACAATTAATTTATTAATCGAGGGGCATAAACTTTAGAGACTACTTACACTATACACGCAACTATAAGGCTATAATCCACTATAATAAACTATTTTACCCTATAAATGCCTAGTCCATGCATGTAAAACTATTTGAAATCAATTTATAACAATCGAGGTAACTCTTTGAAGATGAAAATGCTACGAATTAACATTCAATAAACAATAATGTGGAATTAAAAATACTACTGCTATGGAAATGAAACAACAATAAATTTAGAGCAAATGGCATTGCCCCTTGAATTCCAAATTGCTTTAAACTCATAATTCAATAAAAGGCTCGTGGTGATTCTGGAGGGGCGACAATGGAAGGTAAAACCCTAATGGTTATCTGCAGGTCTCAGGGACACATAGCGAAGCAGGAGGATCGACGGTCATTCAAAGGCGGTGGAGCAGGCGGCAAGCTTCACACCTCAAGCTTGGGCCGCAGGAACAGCACTCCATTTGACCGCCCGCAGACTGGACGCCATGCACCCGCCGCTCTCAGGGTGGCAGAGGCCAATGCTGATAACAAGAGAAGCGGCAATACCAAGTTCTCGAGGATCATCGATCCGGCCTCCCATTTGATCACTCAGGGCGCCGTTAAGAGGCTTTCTTCGGTTTTCAAGAAAAATCACCCAGCGCTTCCTTCTGCCGGTGACGTTATTGAAGAAATTGAAAAGGACAGCCTATAAGAAGTTCCCGAAGAAGCAGCTGAAAAAGAGAAGGCCCTTCAAAGCTCTAGTCTCTTCCCGTCTTGGATCGGCAAAGGAAAGCATAACCTTGATCTTTCTGCCGCATTCCAGATCCAGATCAAGCTCATCTCTGGCAAAACCCTGCTACAATGGGTAGGCTCGTCGAATCTTGTGCAGGACCTCAAGCATGCTCTGCATCTCAAGATGGGGATACCCTTTGCAACTCAACGACTTCTCCACGGAGGTAAACAACTTGAGGATCATCTCCCCCTGTCTTTTTACAGCATTAAGAGAAATGCATCCATTACCTTCACCCTTCGTTTGAGAGGGGGAGCTGTAGGACAATCATCCTCAGCTAAAGTGTCTTCTTACAAAGAGGTTGTCCATGCTCAGATGCCTAAGAAAACAGCTCCAAAAGCTCAGGTTCCCAAGCCTTTTCTGCTGGACAAACTGAAGGAAACCCCCTCCATTGAAATTATGCATCCATCGTTGGATGAGCAAACCCAAAAGTTTGCAGATCACGCCATCATTTGCAGGTTCAATGGGCTTTGGCCACGCACAGCAGACCTCTTCCAATGGATTCACTCTAACTGGACCAACAACTGCAAGGTGTTGTTATGCTCAAAGGGATTCTTCATTGTAGTGTTCGCCTTTGATGAGGATTACCAGAAATCTTTAATTGCAGGCCCATGGTTCTGGGGCTCATCAGGTTTATTCCTCACCCCTTAGTTCCCAGATTTCGATCCTGCCACAGCAATCATCACCAAGCTCCCTATCTGGGTCAGACTTCCAAATCTCTCGGCACACCTTTGGCATTTTGTTTTATTCCAAGGGATTAGCAACTCTCTAGGCCACTTGCTAGACACAGATGTCTCTAGAGGGGAACTGGGCCTTTACACCTTTGCCAGAATCTGTGTAGAAATAGATATAAGCAAAGGTCTCCCTGAATAGATCCATCTCAAAATTGGAGACTTCCATTGGACTCAGACCCTAGATTACGAGAACACAGCCTTTCGCTGCCGAAACTGCCATCACACAGGGCACCTTCAGAGTTCTTGTCCCACGATGGCTGCCCAAAAGAAGAAAGTCAACCCCAAGCAGAAATCCAAAAGCTGAAAACCTCATGTTCCTCCCCCCATGGATGACTTTGATTTCAGTAAGGATGAAGAGGAAGAGGAAGAGGATGCAGAAGAAATGGAAGCAAAACTAGCAGAGGATCCGCCTTCGACTGATCCTAAGGATTTATCTGCCCCACCAATCTCACAGAAAAGAACTCATGAATCCTCCACCTCGAACTCAGACAAGGAGTCCTCCCCGTCAGCACCGCTGAGCTTGCAAATCATGCTGGTTCAGCAGAGTCCTCCTGTATGGGTCAAAGTTGGTAAAAAGAAAGGGAAAAAATGCCGCATAGTTGACTCTACAAATGATGGGTAGAATCCCCTGTTCTACTCTTTCTCATTTGTTCTTCTTGTTTCTTCTCGCTTAGTTTTGTACTCCTCTCTTCTTCTCTTAGGGGCCGAGGTGGATAGCCTATCCTTTCCGGCAGCCTTTGATCTTGCCTCTCTTGGTTGTATCTTCCTATTGTACCATACGTTTTCTTAATAGAATTAGTTTTACTGAGCAAAAAAAAAAAAAAAGGGCTCGTGGAAATAAACTATTTCTAGTATGGAAATAAAACACACAAAACTAAACTAAGAAATGAATGAGCTCATGCAGAAATATACCTACAACACATAAAGATATGTCATTGCTAGTGGAACATCTAAAGTGGGCCCTTGAAATGAATCCCTAAACTACAAGACTAAATATGAAAAATGTACTGAAGTAGAAATATTGATTTCCATTGCATTAAACTGGAAAAAGATATGAATTCCATATATGAAAGTGTCCATACTGCTCTATAGCGCAAAATACAAGTGGGTTGAGATCTTGAATATTTAAAGCATGATTATTGGTTGCTTGGGAATTCCAACCAAATCCCAAGGATAGACGTACAACTCTCAAATTGTTTTCTTCCTACAACTGCTCGAAATTTTCTTTAAACGCAACCAATTCCCAATAAGAGACTAACTAACAAATATTGGGATCCATAATGATTGCAATTTGATTATTATGTGTATTGTTCTTGTTGATAGTGCTAATTCTATAGAAATGAAATCATCTCTTATTGTGGATTATATTCTCTGCTAAAATCCCATTTGAATTTATCTTATTTGAAATTTTGGGAAATTCCATAGTGAAGGGTTGGGACATACTTCCATAGCAAAACACTCCAAATAAATTATGCGATAAGGACTTTAAATAATTTCCACAACAATTTCCTAGTAATCCTTCATTGCATAGAGAGTTCTACAACAATTGTAGAATTAACACCAAATACTTGTTTATAGAGCAAGGAGTGATTAGTTTGCATCACTTGATAATATTAAAAATTTAGAGAATTCATTAAAATCCCTTATAAATATTGTCAAATTCATCATATTATAAGAAATTTCAAGCAAAACCCAAATAGTTATTATCAGATAATGTATACAAGAAAAAAGGCATCAAAAGGTAAAATGGGGCTTGAATGTTCATAAAAAAGTCTAGAAGTAATGAGAAAAATAATATGTGTTTGAGGTTCATGAATAGGATGTGTTGTTTCACAAACTAGCAGGCCTTGTAAAATGGGAAAATGCTAGAGGGTACAACAACACTTGGGACAAAGGCCCATTGTCACCACAGCCTAAGTCCCCTTCTATTCTTGGATGTTCACCGATGGGAGGAATCCTAGTATGAGTCAGTTATGATAGATATGTTTCTATAATAGGCTTGAAGTGAGGGAGGATGGCTCGTTCAATGGAAAGGTTCAATCAAATTGCAATTTTTTGGGAGAAGCTAGTATGACTTTCCATGAAAAACCCCTTGAAATGAAGGCTACACGAGACCTAGGGTTGAGATATTTGATGATATATAAGCTCATCCAAGGTCAAGGTGGACAAGAGAAAAGGCTATGAATGATATACTTCAGTAACTACTAAAGCACAACCCTTGAAAAATTGCCCAAGTTGAAGGATTAGCTTCTAGTGTTCCCACTTGGTGTGATGGCTAGGGCATCAAATTTCTAGAGATCCCACCATAGGAATTGCATCAAAACATGAGGATCACTAGAAGAGACACTAAGGAAGGGATTTATCCAAGCATAATTCAAAGCACACTCCTCTAATGGAATTCGCACTAATCCCTAGAGGCCTCCTTATCCTTAAGGGGATGAGGAAAAGAAGTTAAAAAAAAGAGGTGAAATATGAATGATATATCAATTTAGAAGAGATAACCAAGGATTAAGATTGTTTCCCAACAATTGGGAGAATTTGAATCCAAGGTTATCTTGGTTTGACAACTTAACTCTTCAAGGAGACCTGGAAGGAATTTCATTATCCTTAATGAAAGAAACAACAAAACGACTTCTAGATGTTTATATTTTGATGACACTTTTTGAAGGAGTTTCAAGGATGCACAATGCAATAGAATATATAGGAACATTCATTCATTCATTATCCATGAATAACACATGCAAACTTCCAAATAGCTTCAATGTTTAAACAAAATTTCATTAATCAAGGCACATTTAAAACCATAAGATAACATTCCATGCATTATACATTAACCAAAGATAAATATATAGCATTAAACATAACTTGCAAGACAATGAAGAATACATCTATCCATCAAAATGCCAAAATGAAGCTCCAAGAGAGATAGCAAAAATTTCCACACATCAAAATGCATCCAAATCATCCAAAGTTGTCCAACAATTGCAGGTCCAAAATTCTTAAGAAGAGATATCGAAATCAAAGTGTTGATGGTTAGAATGAGACTATGTCCCATATATTTATATATGAGTTATGAGATCAAAAATGAAAAGACAAAGCCCCTCCAATGCCTAAAATGTCTAGTAACCCACCCATGGTTACAAGCCAACCATGATATATTGAAATTAAGTTAAATAAGTCTTATTAAGCCCACACAAAGCTGACGTGGAGCCCTAGAAGGGCATTGTTGAGGCCTCAAGTGCTAAGGATGAGAATGAGGGCCTCAAAAATGAAGAATAAGAGGGGGGTGCCCTCCAAATGATTCAAAACATATCCAAACCCTTATCTGGGATATTTGGGCTCTAAATGGGTCTCATGAGTCTCCAAGTGAGTCAAATTCAAGTCAATGCTCCATCAATGAGGGCTAGAATATTACACATTCCCTCCAATATCTCGCTAGGAAAGAAAAAACCTCCTCTGGGCCCTGGATTAACTTCCAAGTGTCGGTGCAATGTGTAGTTGAATAGGCAACGTGGTCCAAATGCATCTTCAAATCTATATAACTAGGTCACAAACAAGCAAGTGGTGGTGTTGATGAAGCCCATGTTGTGGCAATAAATTCTCTGCATGGCTAGAGGCCCATGGATCTCAATGCTCACCCTACAAGTGTCATTGTGATCCTTTGGAGGGCTTGGATCTCGTATAGGGAGACCAATTCCATGATGAAAAACCACCTTCAATCTTGCATAAGATCCAATGCATCTCCTCACCTTCCAATACAATGATTCATTAGTGCAATTGAGTAAAAATGGTTGATAATAAAGGGTAGAATGTAGAAATTTCACATGTAGATCAAACTGATATATACAATTTCCTAAAGAATAATACTTGATCTACTTCCACAAAACATTAAGTAGAAGCAAAATCAATTTCATGAGAAACATCAAGCATAAACACATATAACTGATCAAGAGAAATAATCACACATAACACAAGATATATCATTGGGGAAAGCACCAACATAAAACCCCAACATTGTATTATCAATCAAGTGGAAATCCTCTTCTGTTTACAAAAAATATCAGCTCAAGAGCTATCCTGTACTCGCTGCAATCAAAAGATGAAGATCACAGACTCAATAGGCCTTAATATATAGGCCACAAGTCCTCCAATCCCCTATTTCCTTGCGCAATTTTGATTGGGTTCCAATTACAAACATATGTGAATTGGCCCCAGATCATACCTGCTGTCAACCTGAGGTCCTACTACGCAATCCTTGAGGACTCTAATTCCTCCTGCATGCAAGGTGTAAGGATTCCGGACACCACATATCTCCACAATGATATGATATTGTCCACTTTGGGCCTAAGCCCTCATGGATTTGCTTTTGGACTTACCCCAAAAGGCCTCATACCAATGGAGATATTTGTCCATCCTTATATACCCATGATCCTCCCCACTTCTAATCAATGTGGGACTTTGGTCGTATACCCAACAATCCTCCCCTCGAACAAAGGACCATCGAGCCTCC
>APFE031363020.1:33102-75920 GCA_000404065.3 Pinus taeda
TGGAAGGGAGCTACAACCCCCTTTAGCTCTTGCACTAGCCAAGATACTAGTACGTAGGTGCTGGCCTATAGAAGGCTACAACCTTCTCTTTCTTCCAGGAACCACGTTTCATAAATTTTCAGTCTAGATCCATGAACATCAATCAATCATCAACCAATCTCCTTTTCACCAATTAGATCTGAATCAAGTAGATACTTCTCTGACAGTTGTACCCAAAACACAGTACCAGAAACCACACACCAAAATCTGAACCTAGAACACAACAACAATAAACAGAAGTAGCTAGATCACAACTCAAAATATATACGCTATTTCCATAACCTGCAACATGCGTGCATACGCCTCTGTGTTTGGAACAACTTGCGTATATGCTGTTTTCATTCACTGAACCAGCGTGTATACGGGCCTCAGCTTCACTGAACATGCATATAGATCTATAAAGGATAATTCGCTCTTTCAGATATTTAAACACTAATTAACCCAGATTATCAGTGTTATAGATCAAGCAAGCGCCACATATAAAAGACCAAAATCATACAAAGATACTATCATTCAAGCTTAAAGATTATGACCCATCAATAGAACTTATCCTTCTCTTTGCGCTAAGGTTCCTCCTTCATTCAGATCCAGATCTGCACCATAACCTGATTACCAGTATTCCAGATCTAGCACCTTATCAGATATTCAATAATAATTCCCCTACCTCATTTTCCACATGATCTCCTTCCTCTTTTATAGTCTTAGGCCTTCCACAATACCACGGTCCAAAACCATAATGATTCAATACCATGAACCCAAAACTTGGGATCAACACTTATGACGAGATACCATGGTCCAAAAACATAGGTTCAATTACCAAGGACTAAATACCACGGACCAAAAATAAGTTCTCCCACATATACGCGATTTGCCTTGCATGAAAGTGCATGTATATGCATACGCGCCTTGGGAACTTCCAACCCGCGTGTATATGCGGCTTCGTCAAAGTGAACCTGCGTATATGTCTTTTTCTTCTTTCTAAATGCCTGAACTGTGATCTGTCACCAAGGTGAGTTGCCATCAAGGACAACACCAATGCCATAGCTCCAAACCTGTGCCATAATGCCAACAACCACACCTTGGGTATATGAATGTAGGACGGAGAAATAGTGGCACTTGAGTTACCCTGACCCTTTTTTTCCAGCCTTCTTCATTTTCCTTTTTCCTTTTATTATTTTTTCTTCCTTTTAGTGCTTGAGGTGCAAGGGGATGAGAGCATGATGTGTAATATGTATAAATGATTACCCTCTTAAGGTGAGGCATTTCATTTCCCACTAGGGGTTGGCACATTCATGGGTACCTTAATGAGGCAGGGGGCACTCATAGGGAACCTAAGAAATAGGGTGATGGCCATAATGATAGGGGATGGAGCTCATGTTTAGATTTTTCCCACATGCTAGATTTTATTTCTTGACCATATTTTGCATTTTCTGGTACATTTCCTATTGTATGGGGCCAAATTATTCTTTTGTCTTTCTTTTTAGCTGCATCAACCTCTGGGGCATCATTCCAGGCCCGATCCAAGGTGTGTACAAAGGGAGGGGGAGGTTAACACCTTATTGACCCAATGGACAAATGTGGTCCTAGATGAGGAAAATGTGAAAAATAGCTTGTAATGAGTGAAGGGAAGTGAGATATATGGTATTGGGAAGTGATACCACGCAACCAAAATCAGGGTTTCCCATGTAGTGCCACTCCTAAATCTAGTATCCAATAAAGGAGATCACATAGGACTAGAATTCAAGATTATCTCCCCCAATTGAGGGAAGGGAACAAGGGTACAGTTAAAGCCCTTTCTTTCCTCCAAATCCCCTCAATAATCCATGCCCAAGTGTACCCATGAAAATCAATCATAAACACCCAATTATATAATGAAATATCATACCTTAGGGATTAGATGGCCCACCTTCAAATATACGATCATGTCAGATGATCGAGGGTATACAATGGATGGCTCAGGTGCCGAAGAATAGTAGCATGTCATAGCTATCAGGTGGCTACAAAGGGGTTGTTGGCTACTGGATGAAGATAAATCTAGGAGAAAAATTCTCCAATGGGGTCACCCATTAGTGGTGGGTAACATCTAGCTCCAACTGGCACATGAGCTCCCAATAGAGTGCACGAACAATGTACTCAAACGGCAAGGTCATGAGAACACCAACAATCTCTTGGGACCACAGACCTATCACATGTACATTCACATACAAGGGGAGGGAGAATTTGTCTGTGGCATACTTTGGTTGCCCATGCTTTCATTAGATAATAAATCAAACATGAAATAAATCGATCTAAAATGCAAGTCTAATCTAAATGCATCTAATCTAACATGTGGACATAATATGATAATAAATTATAATGCAAAGATCAATATGTAATGCATGCTTCATTGTACAAATGCTAAGTATAATCATATATCCAATGCAACCAACATATCACTAGATCAATATAAAAACATTTGGCCCTATGATTACTGATGCGATAAATCCATTAGCAAGGATAAAAATAGTCATATGCATAATTGGATGGGCAGAAGATGGGAAAATAAGAGATCCATACATCATAGAAAGAAGCAGTGGAAGAAGGGAAGGACACCAGGATGCATAACCAAATCCTTTCTCACAAATAGAGAATGGAGGAGTGAACAACCATGCTCAAGAATTCCTTATCAAGAGCCTTCTTAGGGGTGTAATTCTCTATGTGATCCTTAGGAGTATGACAAGAAAATATTTCCCACTTCCCTTCATTTACATGCATGGAGCTACTAGGTTAAATTTAGGGGAAGCGATGATATCCACATTTCCTAGATCTTTATGAAATCCATCATTCAACTCCCTTTCCTAGATCAAAGGATCAACTTCATCAGTTTCCTATTACTAGACCGTTGAGCTTTCATTTTCTAGATTTGTGGTCCAAAATGATTCCATAAGTTCTTTGTTTTCTATATTATTTTAGAAACCACAATCTTGAATAATCGTGGTTCTGTCTGGATCGTCATTGATTCATTCATCTTGGTGGTACACGCTAGAACATTCTTCTTTATCTCGATGTACGTCACCATGTATCTCTTGCACAATATCACATAAGATGGTGACCTCCAAATTTCTTTGCAAGATATCCCAATATATCTCCCATGAAGGATTCTTCTTGTATTGTAGTTGCATCTTGTGCACTCCATTACTTATCTTGTTGCATTAATTGAGTAGGTAATTTCCACTTATGCATTGTTTAATGAAATTCCTACAATATTTCTTGTACTCATCGAGATATTTTCCGATGAGGTCAAATTAATCTTCATCTTGTTTCTCATTATGGCGAGCAATAATGTGAGGCATATCTTTGATATTTACATAACTGTAGAGTCGCTATGGTGAATTCAAAGTGCCTTAAGAGATGCTTGATTCACCCGACAAGCATTGTCTTTGAGGTTCAATGAGGAACAAGGGTATTGTTCCTCCAATGGAGTCACTAAAAGGATATATCAATAATGTCGTATAGGAACAAGATGCACGTCTCGTTTCCCAAAAATGACGCCAAAAATGTTGTGACACAAACTAGCAGGACTTGTAAAAAAGGCAAAAGCTAGAGAGCACAACAACACTTGGGACAAAGGCCCACTATGACCACATCCTATGTCCCATTCTATTCTCGTATTTTCACCAATGTGAGGAGTCCTAGTATGACTCACTTGTGATAAATATGTGTCTATAATAATCTTGAAGTGAGAGAGGGTGACTCATTCAATGGAAAGGTTCAATGAAAGTGCAAGCTTTTGGGAGAATATAGTAAGACTTTCCATGAAAATCCCCTTGAAAGGAAGGTTAAACAAGACTCACTTAGGATTCATATATTTGACGATATATGAGCTCATCCAAGGTCAAGATAGACAAGAGAAAAGGCTATGAATGATATACTTCAATAAGTACTAAATCACAAGCATCTTCTCTTTAACTCTTATATTTTTCCATTCATCTCTCCCTAATGTATAGTCTGTTGGGCAACGTGGTCCAAGTGCATCATCAACTCTTTATAACTAGGGCATGAAAAAGAAAGTAGTGGTGTTGAAGAATCCTATGGTGTGGCAATCAATGATCTACATGGTTGGAGGACCATGGCTCTCAACGTTCACCTTACAAGTGCCATTGTGATCCCATGGAGGGCTTAGATCCCATATAGGGAGACCAAGTCCAAGATGAAAACCCACCTGCAAACCTATATAAGATCTAATGCATCGTCTTACCTTCCAATACAATTATTCATTAGTGCAATTGAGTAATTTAGATTGCTAATCAAGGGCATAAGTGAACACTTCATAGTGGCTTTCCTTTCCAAATTTGGGCTTTGAACATGTATCAATGTTACCTCCCTTGGAAAGAGGGTTAATGGAGGACCCTATTAGGTGGTTTCAACCTCTAAGGGAATATTTGGTCCAACATACATCCATCAAGTGGCAGGGGTCATTTGAAATGATGATGGTACTGAGTGGGGACAAAGGGAAGGCTCTAGGCCACATGAGATTGTACAAAGGTAGCTATGATAAAGGAGGCCCACAACTTGGGCATATGAATGTAGGAGGGAGAAATTGTGGCACATGAGTTACCCCGACCTTTTTTTTTCCACCCTTCTTCATTTGCTTTTTTTCTTTTATTGATTTTTCTTCCTTTTATTGCTTAGGGCTCAAGGGGACGAGAGCACTATGTATAAGACGTAGCAATGATTACCCCCTTAAGGTGGGGCAATTCATCGCCCATCGAGAGTTGGGACATTCATTGATTCCTTAATGATGTGGGGGGCACTCATAAGGGCCTAGGAACCAGTGTGATGGCCATAATGATAGGGAGTATGTGCTAAATTTTATTGTCTTGTAGATGTTTTTCATTTTATGGTACATTTTCTATTGTATGTGGCTAAATTATGCTTTTATTTTTCTTTTTGTTGCATCAACCTCTAGGGCATCGTTCCAGGCCCAACTCAAGGTGTGGACAAAGGGAGGGTGAGGCTAACACCTTGTGGACCCAATGGACAAATGTGGACCCAGATGTGGAAAATGCGAAAAAAGGCTTGTAATTAGCAGAGGTAATGGAGATATATGGTATTGGAAAGTAGGACCATGCAGCCAAAATTAAGGTTTCCCATGTAGTGCCACTCCTAATGCTAGTAGCTAATAAAGGAGATCCCATGAGACTATGATACAAGATTAACTCCACAAGTTGAGGTAAGGGAACAAGGGTATAGTCAAAGCCCTTTCTTTCCTCCCAATACCCCCAGTAATCCACGCCCAAGTGTACCCAAGAAAAGAAATTATAAAAACCCAATTACATAATGAAAAATCATACCTTTGGGGTTGTATGACCCACCTTTCAAACATACAATCATGCAAATGGAGTGAGGGTACACAATGGTTGGCTCAAGTGGAAAAGAATAGTAACACATCATAGTAATTAGGTGACTGCAAAGGGGTTGCTAATTTCTGATTGAAGACAAATCTAGGAGAAAATTTATCCTATGGGGTCACACACTGGTTGTGGGTAGAAGGATGTTCAATGATCAATGAGATTGCATACTTGGACACTTCCATGTTAGCCCAAAGATCACACTGATAGGGGAGAGGTGAATCAATGTGGCAACAATTTTATCATTTCAACACATTTTATCAATAAGCAGTTATGTATAAATGTATCATAACTATTTATTTCATATCAATAAATAAAACAATGTATCAAGGAGCCATCACATAAACACAAGAGGACACAAGTTTTCACCTGGAAACCCTTACGAGAGAAAACCGCAAATTCTTCTCATTCTTCCTCTTCTTCAATTGATTACATAGATGTGTAGGCATTGATCGGCTAGAGGAACCCACCCCCAAGATATGCAAGCAACTACTTGTGATAGGATATAACCTAATTAAGGCACCAACCTCAAAAATGTGCAAGAAACTAATCATTTTATGCTACAACCTAATTAAGGCACTAACCTTAGAGATCAACAAGCTTCAACTTGTTGTAGTCTCCAACCTGATTGAGGCACCAACATCAGAGATATGCAAGCTTCAACTTGTAGGCTCTAAATTGATTGAGGCACAAACCTCAATGGATCCACCCACCTCCTTCTTCAACTGCTTATGGACCTATTTGTTGAAAATGAAACAAGAAAATCCTAATTTAATTATGTCCTTGAATTAAATAGGGAATAAAATTGTAATTCCACATCTCATGACAACTTTTAATCATAAACTAAGTTAATTTGACTTAATTGGCTCAGTTAATTCGAGTTGATGGTCTAACTATAGTCATGTAGAGTGTCTCCTACATTATAGGATCCCTGGTTGAGTTTATTTTGAGTTGTAATTAATTAATTTCGTCTAACTGAGTTAAAGTCAGTTAAACTAGTTCCAACTAATGGAGGAACTACTAGGAGGTCTAGTAGTATGGTTTTACCTGTAGTGGAGTGTCGTGTTGCCTGCAATGATCAACTAGTAAACTAAATATTCACTCATAATTAACTCATGCATGTCAAATTAGAGAAAGATCCAGTTGATATTGGAGTTCAAGGGTAGTGTACTATCAGTTGTATGATAATTTGTATTTTACAGGTGGTGCATGCAGTCATAGGAGGGCCTATGAGGATTACACAATTCATATTGAGGAATTTCCCTAATTAATAGGGGGTAATTCATTAAGGAACAACATAAGGAAATAGGGACTTGGGAGAGCAAAAAATTGGTTAAGTATTTCCATGGGCTTATCTAAGAAGCAGTGAGACAGATAGAGATAGTGCTAAGGTTGCTCTAACTTGAGAAAAGCATTGTAATATTCTCATATTTTCTGACCAATGCAATATATAGATAGCATGGTTTTTAGGCATGGATTTCCCCAGGAAATCATGGTGTATTGTGTTGATTGAATTCTTTCTCATGTATGCTTCGTGATTTCGCGTTGTTTAATTTTTTCGCTGATGAGTAGAGTAGATTCAAGTCTATTTTTTTAGCATATTACAATTAGCAGTTTGAATCTACAAACAATTTCTACATGGTATCGGAGCTGAAATCACTATAGAAGAGGAGAATACGAGTTTGTCTTTTGCAGGGGAAAACAAATTTGCAGTATCATACTTCAGAGCAAGTAGGATGTCCTTCTACGGATTGAGACTTGAATATGTCCTTGATGGTAGTTCAAACTATATTGCTTGGAAGGACGGGATGGAGGTAGTGCTGGAAGAAAATGAGCTTAAGCAAATCATAGACATAGATATTCCTAAACCTCCAGCAATTGATACTCAAGATCTAGCAGAGTGGAGAAAATGTGTTGCAAAGGCAAGAAGGATTATACTAGAAGGAGTCCGAGATCATATTGTCATGAACCTTCATGGTAAGGAGACTCCATATGTGATGTGGAAGGTCGTGATAGACCTATTTCAAAATAGCAACGACCACAAGAAGCTGGCACTAAAGGAAAAGCTCAGAAAAATCAAGATGGAGAAGGGCGATACAATACCAAAGTACTTGACCAAGCTCGTCCAATGTCGCAATGAGCTTGGAAGTGTTGGTGTGACATTTTATAAAGACGATCTGGTGAGCCTAGAACTTCTAAGCCTTCTCAATAGATGTCACAACTACCAGGACTCAGTAAATGGGAGGGAGAAGCTACCAAAGTGGGAGCATTTGTGGTTTGACTTGGTGCAAGAAGATATTCATAGAAACACCAGAGATGGATCCTCATCCAAGCATGATGATGAGGAGAATTATGCCTTAGATAGAAAGGTGAAGAAAGGGAAAGGGAAGTCATCGCATTCCAAATCAAATTTCTGTCAGGGTGGAAAGAATAAGGACATGTCGAAGATTAAATGTTTTCACCCCTCACGAGCTGGGACACTATGCCACGAGGTGTCTGCACAAGAATACCAGCAAGAATCCCTCAAGAGGAGCGGAAGATGAAGTTATTGCTTCACAATTTGAGATGGATTTCACCCTCATCACTTGCATGGTGACATCGGTGATGGGTAGTGTGTGGTATTTGGATAGTGGAGCCTCATTCCATATGACCCGTAATAAAGAGTTCTTCAGTGACTTAGAGGAGAAGGACCTCCATATGCACATAGAAATGGAAGATGATGGGAGTTATACAACAACCAACAGTGGTATTGTCACCTTTCAGAGGAAGTCTGGCTCTCCTCTCATATTAAAAGATGTCATGTATGTTTTGGGTTTGAAGAAGAATTTGGTTTCAGTTTCCATGTTGGAGGATTGTGGCTATGATGTGATATTTAGCAAAGGAAAGGCTTTCCTTCATCACATAACCTCAGGACAAGTGAAGAGGATCAGGGTTCGGGTGAAGAACCTCTACAAATTGGATGTAGAAGATTGTGTTGCTTTGAGCACAAAAGCAGAGAAGGCACAGAGCTGAGACATCGGTGAGTTGTGGCATAGAAGATTGGGTCACTTGCACCACAAATCTTTGAAGATCATGCAGCAAATTTCTACCGGACTTCCCAAGGGTACACTAGAGCAAAGAGACACATGCAAAGGGTGTACATTGGGGAAGTACACCAAAGCTACCTTTCATAATAAAGACAGTTGAGTGCAAGCGATCCTTGAAAGAGTTCACTCAGATGTGTGTGGACTGTTCTCGACAGCCTCCACGGCCAAGCACAGATATTATGTAATATTTGTAGATTATTTTTATTGTAAGTTTTAGATTTTCTTCATATAGAAGAAAGATCATACATTCACTAAATTTTGTGAATTTAAAGCACTTCTGGAGAAATACATTGGAAGGAAATTTACATCTCTCAGGAGCGATAATGGTGGAGAATATGTGTGGAATGAATTCAATAAGTTTTGTGCATCATAAGGCATTTGAAGGGAATTAATAGCACCCCATAACCCACAACAGAATGGGGTGGTTGAAAGGAAGAACAAAAGTATTGTGGGAGATGCACTGGCGATGTTACATGATCAAGGCCTACCATTGCACTTGTGGGCTGAAGCATGCAACGCAGATGTATATGTGCAGAACAAAAGTCCTCATCGGATTCTCAGGATGAGTACACTAGAAGAAGATTTTTTAGGTGAAAAACCATATGTGGCACACTTCTGGATCTTTGGTTCATCAATCTATTGTCATGTTACCAAGGATGCAAGGAAAAAACTAGAACCAATAGCTAATTTGGGCATCTTTGTGGGATACGTTGATACACCTCACAATTATCGGTTGTACCTACCATCTCAAAGGATGACAGTGGTTCGTAGAGATGTGAAGTTCAATGAAGAGAAGGCCATGAGATGTTCCCTTGAGAGGGAGCTTCAGTTGCATGGGGAAGAGGAGCCTTTAGCTCCAAATGAAAAACCACAGGATGATGTGGAGTAGCCACATGCAGAGAAGCAAAGACTGGAAGCACCCACTCATGAAGAGACTTCCAAAGATGGAAGGAAGCGCACCAGAGAGGCTGACAGATCGATGCATGATGCTAGAGAGAATGTGGGAGCACCCACATCACAGCATAGGTAGAGGAGGTCACTAGATCGGTACACTGGCTACATGGCTCTGATCAACAAGAGTGTAGAGATTGAGCCATCCTCATTCAAGGAAGTAATGCAACAACCAGTATGGGTTCATGCCATGGTTGAGGAGTATGACTCCATTATCAAAAATAGTGTTTGGGAAGTGGCCCCAAGACTAGAAAACAAGTCAGTGATGAGCTCTAATGGATTTACAAGGTAAAGCAAGCAGCATAAAAGAGTGTGGAGAAAAATAAGCCCAAATTTGTGGTCAGAGGGTTCTCTCAGGTGGAGGGAATTGATTATGAGGAGACCTTTGCTCCAATAGCAAGGTAATATTCAATTAGATCTATTCTAGCACTTTGAGCGTAGATGGGATGGAAGATACATCAGATGGATGTGAAGACAACATTCCTCAATAGTGTGATTGAGGAAGAGGTGTACATTGAGCAGCGGGAAGGATTTGAGACCTTCAACAGAGAGTGGCATGTGTGTAGACTCAAGTGAGCGTTGTATGGACTGAAAAAAGAACCTCGTGCTTGGTACACCATGATTGACAACTATTTCACCAGGTTGGGCTTCACCAAAAGTGAAGTAGATGCAAACCTTTACCATATTGTGGTTGAAGGAAAATGGTTGATTATAGTATTATATGTCGATGATTTAATTGGACAATATCATCACATCTATCCCTGCTCTAAATTTATCTATGACTACCCTAATCAACCTAGATCCATCTCCTCCCCTTGTTTCATCTTCTTTGGATTTCCACTATAATCTACATCCTCATGATAAGAAGGACCTCCCTTCATTTTCCTTTGGAGGCCTACGATTTTTACATGAGCTCCCCAAACCTGGGAAAACTAGAGGCAGGAAATCAAATATATCTAAGACTCAAATTAAAGCAAATTTAGATATAGTGGATGGTAAACAAATATATTTGAAATGGGTACTTAGAGTGGGGCAATCCCCTGTGGTGATTACCGAATGATGGTATTATCTTTCAACTATAGAGAGTTTTCTAGCACCCGTAAGAAGCTAGCACTGAAAGATCTCTTTAAAAGTTTGAATCCTGATGTAATTATGCTTCAAGAAACCCTAGGAAATGCTAATTATGTCTTGGCATCACTCAGTAAAAATGATGTCAGGTTGGTCTTTTGTGACCTTTGATGCGAAGGGAATATCTGGGGGTTTAGATATGAAGTTTAAAGACAATATTTTGAGACTATTAAACTCGTGGGGATCAGATCTATTCATGTGGGGCGAGGTCCATTCCTCGGATATTTGTATGGAACTATATTTTATAAACATTTATGGGCCATGTCATGGCAGGATGGCTTTCTGGAATTCTCTCTTATCAAAATCCTTAATGAATGTCCCAAACTTGGTGTTGCGACGGGACTTCATTTTCTCTCTAGGTTGGTCCAAAACTTGGGGGCCACAGGCACAAGCTGATCCCCTAACAGATTTCTTGATTCGGATCTTGGGGTGAGGCCCCCAAGAAATAAAAAATTAAAATGGATCTTGGAGGAGAGGCCCCCAAGATCTGCAAAATTGCAATGCGAGAAAGAAAATGAGAGAACACACAGTAAATAAAACCACAAGTAAACTTTTATTAAAACGGAGAATAACTATAAAAGCTATATTGTGGCAAACAAACTGTCCTTTTACAAAATGTGACTTGTTACTTATAGTATTTTTCAATTACAATACCATGGGTCAATTCCATGGGTGAATGAATACTATGGGTGGATGTCACAATACCATGGGAAACTACCATGGGTGGATGAATACCATGGGTGGATGTCACTTATAATACCATGGGTGGATGCCACTTACAATACCATGGGTAAATTCCATGGGTGGATGAATAACATGGGTGGATGAATACCATGGGTTGATGTCATTTTCTATTTGGATCATTTCTTTGTGAAAAAATTGATGGCATTTAAGCTTATTGATATTAACTTAATAAAAAATAGGCCTTCTTGTATAAATAGGTGCTCGGGTGAGGCTAGGATGGAAAAAAGGTTGGATCAGTTTCTGATGAAGGAAGATCTAATAAACAACATCACACTTCTTAGAAAATGGGTAGGGATGGGTGGAGATTCAAACCATTTACCTATTTCCCTGGAATTTAAGGGGACTCGTAGGAAGCCTGGTTCTCCTTTTAAGTTTAATCTAGCTTGGCTTAAAGAAATTAGTTTCAATGAGCTGGTAAAGGCCACTTGGGTTCGTTTAGCCCCTGACCTGGACAATTACTTTTCACATTAGTTTATGGAAAATCTCAAAAGAATGAAGCAAGAAACTATACTATGGGCAAAGGAAAAAAGGATAAGGGAAGATTCTGAACTAAAAATCATTAAGGAATCCCTAGAAAAAATGGAATGCCTAAAGGGAGATGGTTATGAGACAGAAGAATCAAAGGAAAGGATAAAGCAATTGGAAACCACTAAAAGAAAGATCCTAAAAGACAAAGAAGATCGGTGGAGACTCAAAAGTAGAGCCATTTGGCTAGCCTTAGGGGGCGAGTTTTTTAAAAATTATGCAAAAGGTGGAAAGAATACAAACACTATATGGGAAATGAAACAATAAGATGGAAGCACTGTAAAATATTTCCATGAGCTAGCATCTCTAGGGAGAGACCATTTCAAAACACTTTTTAGAGATATAGAACAAGATTCAATAGCAGAAGTCATTCAGGTCACCCAAATTTTCCCTAGATTTGCAAAGGAGGAATAAAATGAAACGCTCATGGCACCAATCACATAAGGAGAAGTAGAAGGTGTCTTAACACTTATGCAAAAAGATAAGAGTCCGGGCCAGATGGTTGGACGGTGGAATTCTTCCAACATTTTTTTGAGAGTATGGGAGATGAACTCACTTGGGTGGTGAATGAATACTGATTAAAAGGATAGGATTATGAACCTTTCAACTCTACTTTTCTATCTCCAATTCCAAAAAATGATGACCCAAAATTGTTTGACGAATTTAGACCAATCTCTCTCTGTAATTGTATCTACAAAATAATTGCAAAAATAATAGTTGTTCAATTAAAACCGATTCTCTCAACAAATGTTTCCAAGGAACAATTTGGGTTTCTAGATGGTAGACAAATTCATGAAGCTATAGGTGTCACTCAGGAGACTGTGCACAGTATCAAAAAGCACAAAGGAAAAGGATTATAATAAAAATTGACCTATCAAAGGCATATGACAAGATAAGTTGGATATATATGTGTCTTTTGCTTACTCATCTAGGTTTTGACATTAGCTTTATCAATTGGGTGATGTGATTCATTACAAATGTTAGTTTTTTTGTCTTAATTAATGGTGTTGCATCCCCCTTTTTCCACAACCAGAGAGGGCTCATACAGGGGTGCCCCCTGTCACCTCTTCTCTTTTTACTAGTGACTGAAGGACTGAGCCACTTGATTCTCATAGAAAAATGAAGGGGAAACCTAAAAGGGATTAAAGTAGCTACAAATATGTTTGTAACTCATCTTCTATTTGCCGATGATATTTTCCTCTTTAGCGATGGATCTAGAGGTGATATCAGCAGTTGAAAACATCACTTGACCTGTTTCTTAAAGCTACATGTATGTGCATAAATGAACATAAATCATCACTAGTTCATGAAGGTTTCTCCTTGGCAGAAATTACTAGAATTCATACTTTCCTCCCCTTTGAAGTTAATCCTAAGAAGGATAGTTTCAAATACCTAGGCTTCCACCTCAAGCCGGATTCATATAAAAAACATGAATCGATGTGGCTACTGACAAAAATGGAAAAGAAAATAAAACACTGGACTTATAAATGGCTCTCGAGGGCTGGCATGCTGGTTTTGATTAAATTGGTCCTAATTTCAATTCTAGTCTATTGGTTTGCGCTCACCTTGTTTCCGAAAGGAATCATTGCCCAAACTAGGAAATTGTGTGGTCGTTTTTTATGAGCTAGCGCAAAGGAGGAAGCAATTCTTCCATGGGTGGCTTGGGATAAGATAACTCTCCCAAAAGCATGGGGAGGTTGGGGAATAAAGGATCTCCCTCTATTTCCAAAAGCTTTGGCAACAAAATCAAGGTGGTGTATATTATCAATGGATAATCTCTGGAATGTTGTAGTGAAAAGGATATATTTTGATCCTAATCCTCTTGAGGAATGGGCATGCAGTATAGACAAAAATTCAGAAAATGCTTTGGTTGTCTCGAAAGCTACTATGGACTCTTTCAGGGTTATAAAGACGGACTTGCTTGGCATATTGGGAATGGGAAGAAGGTCATAATTGGTTTGGATCTATGGGGTGGATGCAACGAAGGATATGAGCTCCCAAGGGAATTATTTATTTTGCTCAACAACTAAGGTATGTTTTTTCTTGAATCAGGTGGCAGATGCTTAGGCATCCTCGTTGTGGCACCAAGGCTAGAAAATTTTCATAGACCTTCACTTAGAACCACAATGGGCAGCAGATTGGGAAAACTACACTAGATAACTACAATGAAATCAGGTCAGGATAAGGGATCGAGCATATGATCTCAGATGGGTCTATGCGCCTACAAGTAATTATTCTCCTAAGTTTGGATATCTTTTTTGAATGGACAGGTGGGTATAGGGGAGTAGACATGGTGTGGAAATTACTATGGAAATTGAAATTCCTAACAAAGTAAATATTTTTTTTGGTGCATCCTCAGAAACAAGGTGCCAACATGGGATAATCTCCAAGAAATAAATAAGCATGGCCCGGGTTGGTATACACTATGTGAAACCTCAGAAGAATCTGTAAACCATTTGTTCTTAAGCTACCCTTTTACTTTAAAAATATGGGAGGCCACCTTGAGACTCCAGGGTCTTAGTTTGAACTGGAGAGGAGAAAACATAGTCGAGGCTTGGAAAAATTGGTGGAATTCGGTGCATGATGAAAATTTGAGAAATGTCCCACCAATAATCTCGTGGGGAATTGGTGGGCTAGAAACAAAGACATATTTTGTGACATTCCTTCATCTCCTTCCCTCATTGTTATTAAGAGTGATGATATTCTTGTCTCATCCAATCCTCAACTACATCCCCACCTTCTTGAATCATCAGAGAGGAACAAATAAATCCTTAAATCCCGTGGGGCTATTTTGAAGGAGCATCTAATGCTCAGAATAGATGTGGGGTAAGTTTCGTTATACACATCAACAGTCAAAGGAATTTAAAAGCTTCGGTTGGCTTTGGATCTGTAACAAACAATTATGCAAAACTTTTCTCCTTGAAACTATCATTATGTTGGATCCTGAAATTGGGATTGTTTCAGTACAAATTTTTGGTGACTCCTTAAATGTGATAAACTGGTTTAATGAACTTCAGAGATGTCAAAATCACACTTTGCTTCCTCTCATTGAAGAAATTTTACATTTAAATTAGGGTTTTGACTATATTTCTGTGTGCCACATATACAGGGAATGCAATTCCAAGGCATATCTCCTTTCTAAGGAGGGAATACAAGAGGTTCTGGGCAGATGGAATATAAGAGAAACTGAAGAAGGAAGGATTTGGGGATCCGATCAGTAGCCTTTCAACAGTTGATTGTTCATATGCATATTTCATTTACTTCACTATTCTCTCAAGTTGATGGATACAGGTCTATCAGCGGTTTTTTTGTTGATACAGCTTGGTTTTTTTTTTTCTCTTGATACTATATGCTACAGTAATTATTTTTGAACAACACTATATGTGGGTTGTTTTCTCCAGTATATGGAGAGACCTGATTTTGCTATGTTTTGTCTACTAGATATTTCAGAGTATTGCATTTTCTCATGGCTAATGTTTGTGACTACTCAGCCACTCTGTGATTTGATTTTTTGATCACATAGTGTCAATAATGCCTCTGGAATCTACATATGTAACTTTTTATTCTCTTATTAAAAATTTCAATTTTTCTGCAAAAAATAAATAAAAATATGTCAATGATTTAATTCTAACAAGTGATGAGAAGCTAGTAAAATCTTCCAAGATACTTTGAAATGAATGACCTGGGGCTCATGCATTATTTACTTAGTATGGAAGTATGGCAAGGAGATGAGGAATTGTTTGTCTCTCAAGGTAAGTATGCCAACGATATACTGAAGAAGTTCCACATGGAGACTCCTCTAGCAAGGAATTGGAGGAAGGAAGATGCTACTTCATGTGAAGTAGTGGAGGCTACTATTTACAGGCAGGTTGTGCATTCACTTATGTATTTGGTAAACACATGAAAAGACATATGCTTTGAAGTTAACCAACTTAGTCAAGAAATGGTTAACCCAACCAAACTCTATTGGAAGGCAACCAAACATGTGTTGTTATACCTCAAAGGCACCACTCAGTTTGGTCTTTGGTATAGATGGACAGAGGGAGTGAAGCTTCAAGGATTCACCGATGCAGATTGGGCAAGGATTCCATTCGATAGGAAGATCACATCAAAGGGAATCTTTGGCATTGGGTTAGTAGTAGTTTCTTGGTACAACAGGAAGCAAAGATCAATTACACTCAGTTCAGCAGAAGCAGAGTACATGGTTGTTAGTCAAGCAACTTGTGAGGCTATCTGGATGAGGAAGATCCTTGTTGAGTTATTTGGTCAGCGGATGGATCCTACAGTGATTTACTATGAAAATCAGAGTTGTATCAAACTCTCTGAGAATCCAATTTTTCATGATCGGTCCAAGCATATTGACATCCGGTATCACCATCTATGAGATTGTGTGAAGAAGAGATTCATGTTGTTGGAGTACATTCCTACGTAGGAACAGGATGCAGATATTTTGACAAAGGCATTATCAAGATGCAAATTCGAGTTTCATAGAGGCAAGATCGGGGTAGCAGATAACCCCTGTCTTGTTGAGAGGGAGTGTTGAAAATGCACCAAGAAAATCCTAGTTTAATTTTGTCCTTGAATTAAATTGGGAATAAAATTGTAATTCCACATCTCATGACAACTTGTAATAGTTCACCAAGTTAATTTGACTTAGTTGGCTCAGTTAATTCGAGTTGAGGCTCTAACTAGAGTCTTGTAGAGTGTCTCCTACATTATAGGAGCCCTGGTTGAGTTTATTTTGAGTTGTAATTATTTAATTTAGTCTAACTGAGTTAAAGTAAGTAAAACTAGTTCCAACTGATGGAGGAACTAGTGGGAGGTCTAGTAATGTGGTGTTGCTTGCAGTGATCAACCACTAAACTGAAGATTCACTCATAATTAACTCATGCATCTCAGATCAGAGAAATACCCAGTTGAGATTGGAGTTCAAGGACAATGTACTATCAGTTGTATGATCATCTGAATTGTACAGGTGGTGCATGCAGTCATAGGAAGGCTTATGAGGATTGAAACATTCATATTTAGGAATTTCCCTACTTAATAAGGTGGTAATTCTTTGAGGAACAGCACAAGGAAATAGGGACTTGGGCAAGCAGAAAATTGGTTAAGTATTGACCTGGGCTTGTCCACGAAGCAATGAGATAGATAGATATAGTGCAGAGGTTGCTCCGGCTTGAGCAAAGCATTATAATCTTCTCATATTTTATTACTAATTCAATATATAGATAGCAAGGGTTTTTAGTTGTGGCTTTCACCATTAAAGCATTGTGTAATGTGTTAATTGAATTCTCTTGTATGCTTCGTGATTTCGTGATCGGTTAATTTTTTCCGTTTATGAGTAGAGTAGATTCAAGTCTATTGTTTAGGAATATTACAATTAGCAGTTTGAATCTACAAGGAATTTCTACACTATTTTCATAATATTTCAAATTGGATCCACCTATTCTTGAATATAAATCTTCAAATTGAATAAACGATTATTTTCGTATTGATGTCAAAAATTTGTCATACCATATCCATATTTTGTTCCAACTTGTTCATAAATATGGTCTCATAAAACCCTTCTTGGAACTTGCTCTTACCATACACCGAAAACTAATTGCAACCCGCTCATTAGCTTCCAAAACACATACTACTAATTCTAAACATCAAGAAAACATCATCAAAGCTTTTCATGCCTTTAAAAATTTTCACCAATGAACCCTGATCTCCATCTTTCTTCTGGAATCCAATTTCTCTTATAAATGAGCCCAAAAATGATCAAGGTGAATATTGGTGGCCACCCACCAATTCCACTTCATTCCCCACCATTGTTTCTTTCAATTTTTCAATTTCCTTAATTGTATCACAATTTACTATTTTTAGCAGTTTTTGGGTCCTGAACTTCCGGAGCCGTTTTGAGGCCCTAAACGTCGTTTTTTTGGAAAAATAGGAGAAACATGGGTCTGCCAATTGATGTTTCTCCTCCCAAAGTTGTATTCCTTGGATAGATATTTCTAACTAGGTATTGTGTGCAACAAACGGAGATCATATGCCAAAGTTACGACCCCGGGAAGTTGATGTACCAATTTACCCAAAACAGAGCCCATAGTTTGGTGCTTCATCTCCTAGGGTTAGGTTTTTGGATGTTTAGGGTTTTCCATTATTTCTCAGCAATAAATAGGCCTTCAAGCCTCATTGTAAGACAGTTCAAGTGCATGTAGCCACCACATTTCTTCTCAAAGATAAGCTACCATCGCCCTAGCTAGTTTATTTACATTTCTGTTTGTAAGCATATTTCAGTGTTTTACAATAATGAAATGAAGTATTATTTCTGCTGCATCTTTGTATGTGTGGTTATATCTGTAATTTGTTGCGTTCTTGTTTAAATTTGGATCAGTGGTATCAAAGCGGTCTGCTCTTTCTCTGTCTTTCTTTGCATGTCCCCAACGAGGTTGGGATATAAGGAGTTAGGGCTTGAACTGGTCGAATCTTTGTAAGACCAACCTTGCAAATCTCGACTGCCTCCCATGGCGGATGAAAATACAGATGATGGGGTAGGAGATCCTATCAAAATCTTAATCAAAGAGGCCCTCGAGTGACAAAGGAATGCGATGATGGACAACTTTGCCGAGATCCTTCAGCGGCTACCCAAGAGCGACACATCTACTTCCAACAACTACTCTAGAACTGCCACACCCTTTAAGGTACAAATTAACTTTGGCATTCCCATATTTGAGGGTCAGATAGATGCAGACGCCGTAGATAAATGGTTAAATCGTCTAGAAGGGTATTTTTTTGTTCATGATTTTTCCATCCAGGAAAAGATTACTTCGGCTCTTCTCAAAGCCACCCCCATGTCAAGGACTGGTGGGAAACCTACTACGAGCAGAAGGATGAAAGTACGACCTCATTGTTTTCAGTCACACCTACTTGGAATTCATTCTGAGCCGCCATCAAGGAGCAGTACTACCCTGTCGGAAGCTATGAGGATCAATACATAAAGTGGACCACGCTGCGACAAGGAAGGGACCAAGACGTGCTGGAGTTTACCAATATTTTCCATACCCTTCACACAAAGTTGGGTATCAAGGATTCAGAGCAGCATTTGGTAATCAAATACCACGGCTGCCTACATAGGTACATCCAGGATGAAATATAATTCCTGAACATGTCCTCGCTCGGCATGACATACCAATATGCCGTCAAGATCGAGCAAAAGTTTAAACAGAAGAAGCGAGACTTTGGATCTGTGAATCCAAAGCAAGGGAAAGGTGCCCCCAAACTGCAAAACAAAGGACAAACCCAAGGTGGGGTGACCCAAGACAACCTGCCAAAGCTGCAAGCAAAGAACAGCACCACGAAGCCAAAAAAGGACATGGGAAAGTGCTGTGAGTTCCATAAGAGCTCCACTCACAACACAAATGAGTGTCCGGCCAAGTAGTCACTGGTGACTGAGCTAAAGGTTTCAGAATCAGATGCATGTTCTGACTCTAAGGAACCTGACAAGGGAAATAACAAAGGGAAGGAGATTATCAATGTAGAGCCCAACGCCATTATTGCCACCATGAAGATCTAGAAGAAGGAACCCGAAGATCTAGAGGAGGAGGAGCACCTCTTCCACTCCTAGATGTGGGTAAAGGGCTCCCTGCTACCATTCATTGTAGCTAAAAGAACCTCATTTCGGTAGAGGTCGTGAAGTGGATGGGCTTACCGACCACAACACATCCACAACCATACACCATCAGGTGGCTTCACCAAGGACGGGATCTTCGCGTAAGCCAGCAGTGTCGCCTTCCATACAACATCAAGCCATTCACAGATGAGGTATTGTGTGACATTGCTCCCCTTGATGTTTGTGAAGTATTATTAAGCCAACCATACTTGTGGAAGCGACATGTTGTGTATGAATCAAGGCCTCGTGTTGCTATTATTACTTTAGGAAATAAGTTGTACAGGATACCGAAGGTAGCACTGCCTACCGCCATCTCTTTGGTTACTGCAAAATAATGCAATAAACTCATTTCCAAAACTGGGAAATTTTTTTCTGATGATACGCCCTTAAGGAAAGAAGAAGACGGTGGTCACGACCTCCAAACAGGGCCCCTCTGCATGACAACTATAGATGGACAAGGTCGTGGAGGAGTACGAGGACATTTTCACCTCCCTTGCAGGGGTTCCTCTACACTGTTAGGTCAAGCACTCCATCGATCTGACCCTAGGTGCATCGCTCCCCAATGGACCAATCTATCGGCGCTCTATTCTAGAGAATGATGAAATCAAGAGGTAGATTCACGAGCTATTGCAAAAAGGTCACATCCGTCCGAGTTCATCATCATGTGGGAGCCTGGTCATGTTGGTAGAGAAGAAGGATGGGACTTGGAGACTCTGTATTGACTATCGGGTGCTAAACAAGATCACTGTCCATAATAGGTACTTCATCCCACGGATTGATGACCTCCTGGACCAACTGAAGGGGTGAAAATATTTCAGCAATATCAGTTTGAAGTCAGGATATCACTAGGTACCAATCGAACCCTCTAATGTGTGGAAGACTTCCTTCAAAGCCAAGGAGGGCCTTTTCGAATGGTTGGTTATGCCTTTCGGGTTGACGAATGCTCCTGCAACCTTCATGAGGCTAATGGATGACATCTTGTGGCCATTCACAAACTCATTTGTAGTGGTATACTTGGATGGCATCCTGATCTTCAGCCAGTGTTTGGAATAGCAGCTCCACCACATTCGACAGGTTCTCCAAACATTGCGGCAACACAAGTTATGTGCCAATTTGGAGAAATGCACTTTTGGCAAGACCCAGGTTTAGTATCTAGGATACATTATTGATGAATGAGGGGTGCATGTGGATCCAGCCAAGATACAAGTCATTCAGGATTGGCCATCTCCAACCACTCTAACAGAGCTCTGCAGCTTTATGGGTCTTGCCAACTTCTACCACAGGTTCGTGTTGGGATTTTCTCATATCACTTGGCCCTTGAGTCAAGTCACCAAGGGAGGAGTGAAAGCAAAAAAATTTTGGTCTGAATCTCAATAGAATGCATTCACAAAGTTGAAACATCACCTCTACTCATCACCAGTGCTCGCATTACCAGACTTGCAACAACCATTTGAGGTTGAGACAGATGCCTTTGACTATGCTATTGGGGTAGTCCTTACTCAACACAGGCATCCAGTGGCATATCACAATGAGACATTTTCAAAAACAGTCCGGAAGTATCCCACTTATGACAAAGAGATGTATTCCATTGTGCAGGCCTACCGACAATGGAAGCATTACATTTTGGGGAAGGAAACAGTCATCCAGACAGACCACCGGTCCCTACAATTCATACAGACCCAAGGGAAATTGCAAAATGATCGCCATCAGAAGTGGTCCACATACCTGCAACAATTCCATTTGAATATCAAGTATAAAAGGGAAGCAACAATAATGTTGTAGATTGCCTCAGTCGACCACCAATTATGGTGTTAACCACCGTGCTCAACTGTTGTGGGCACGAGACTTCTGATTGGCCACTTCTCTACCAAAGTGACCCAGAATTTGTCCACACATACCAAACTCTTGGAGGGTCAGCATGTTCCATATTTTCACCTCTAGGATGCCCTGTTATGCCACCTGGGTCACCTTTGTGTTCCTTCAAGCAAGCATGCCAAGATGATTTGGGAAGCACACTACAGTCGGGCTATTAGGCATTTTGGGGTCAAGAAAACGGTGGCAGTACTATAGAAGTATTTCTATTGGCCAAATCTTTGACAGGATGTCGGGAAGTACATGAGATCATGCACTGCCTACGCCATTAGCAAACTGACCATCAAGAAGCAAGGCCTCTATACCCGACTGCCTACCCCAAGTCGACCTTGGGAATCCATCTCCATGGATTACATATCAGTCCTTCCTTCTACTAAGCATGGAAATGACTGTGTTTTTATGGTCGTCAATAGGTTCTCAAAGATGGCCATTATGGCGGCCTGCAAGAAGAATATCACAACAGAAGCCACTACTAAACTCTTCTTTGAACAAGTGTGGGTACACTTTGAGGTCCCCCAGTCTATCATCTTAGATCGGGACAGCAGGTTCCTCAGTACATTTTGGTCCAGTCTCTGGTCAATGCTGGACACCAAACTCACTAAGTCCACAACCTTCCATCCCCAGACTAATGGCCAGACAGAGGTTGTCAACCAGATGATCATACACATTCTACGCATGTACAGCTCAAAGAATCCACATACATGGGATGAGAGCCTCCCCTATGTTCAGTACAACTATAACCGGGCTCTCCATAGCTTGACTAGCCACAACCCATTTCAGGTGGGCTTGGGATTCCAACCACTATGTCCCATTGATGTGGCCATGCCATTTGTAGCTACTCAAGCAGATTCGTCTCATGTCCAGTCTGAAACAGATAAGGCAAATAGCTTCATTGAGCACATCTAACATATTAGCCACCAGGTCCACGACATTCTGGAGAAATCAAATGCTAAGTACAAGCAGCGACATGATCAACATCGGGTGCCACACAAGTTTCAGGTGGGCGACAAAGACTGGTTGCATTTGCAAAAGGAACGCCTTATCAGAGCCTATCAGAAACTCAAACCACTCTGATATGGTCCTTACACCATTACCAAGGCTATGGGAGACAATGCATTTGGGCTCATCATTCCTCCATTCCTGGGCCTACACCCAGTGTTCAATGTGGACCACCTTCGGTCGTACTTTCCACCATTACTAAACACATCCAACATTGCAAAATAGCTCACACCCACAGAGTTAAATCCAGATTGTATGGAACAAGCTGCAACTGATCAGATCATGGACACACAGATAAAGCATAGTCACCAGCAAAAGATCCAACTGTATTGTGTTGTCCAAGCAGGCCAACTCCTTCACGAGGGCAAGTGGCTCACCAGGGACCAAGTTCAGCAGAAGTTGCCTCATCTCATGGAGGAAATCAACGCAATGGGGACCATTGCTTCCCAAGGGAGGAGGAATGATCCAGGTGGATATTGGTGGCCACTCGTCAATTCCACTTGGACCCCCACCATTGTTTCTTTCAGTTTTTCAGTTTCCTTAATTATAGCACAGTTTGCTATTTTTAATAGTTTTTTGGGTCCTGAACTTCCGGAGCCGTTTTGAGGCCCTAAACGACGTTTTTTGGGAAAATTGGGAGCATTTTGGGTCCAAAGTTGTATTCCTCAGATAGATCTTTCTAACGAGGTATTTTGCACGTCAAACAGAGATCATATGCCAAAGTTACGACCCCGGGAAGTTGATGTACCAATTTACCCAAAATGGGGCCCATAGTTTGGCGCTTCATCTCCTAGGGTTAGGTTTTTGGATGTTTAGGGTTTTCCATTATTTCTCAACAATAAATAGGCCTTCGAGCCTCATTGTAAGACAGTTCGGGTGCATGTAGCCACCACATCTCTTCTTAAAGATAAGCTACCATCGCCCTAGCTAGTTTATTTACATTTCTGTTTGTAAAAATATTTCAGTGTTTTACAGTAATGAAATGAAGTATTATTTCTGCTGCATCTTTGTATGTGTGGTTATATCTATAATTTGTTGTGTTCTTGTTTAAATCTAGATCAAAAAACCTCCAAAAACTATATAGAACTATATAAAACTTATACAAATTTAAACATTCTACAGAATCACAGATTCAGGGTGCATTTCTATAAAAAAAACACTTTACGGTCTCCACAAAATGACTAATTAATCAATAAAATGGTTAAATATGGTGAGCCATTAACACCTTTAAAAAATTAAGATAAAATTGACTGAGTCTAACCAGAAGCGAACCCATGAAGAACCCATGACCTGCACTGAACAAACCATACCACATAATCAATTGAACTTCCTATTGAGTCATGACCTATGGGGGGATTGATTATACAAATTCACACCATTGCACCCGAAACAAAAAAAAAAATGGACATCAACCCCTTTTTAGACCATTCATATTTATAGAGGATATAGACATCTAAAGGGTTAAACCCTTGACTAGTCAAATACCATTTGACTATGTCACCAGACTTCACATTTAGCTTCAGTCACAGAACTCTTGCATTTGAATGTGTGATATTCATTGGAGACTTGGCATGGTATATATATTGCACTAACATGGTCCCAGGGTGTCAAGGGCTAACCTTGGAGTTGACCCACACCTAGCCTGACCTTCATTCAGGCTTGAGTCACCCATAACCTAGGACATAACCTCTCTGTGAGATTGTATCCATGTAACTTTAAAAATTGTGCTTAACCCCTTTCCTTAGACATGTGACCGTACCATGTGACCTTCAAAATTTGTGCTCAACCCCTTTCCTTAGACATATGACCGTGACATGTGACCTTAAAATTTATGCTCAACGCCTTTCCTTATACCATGTGATCATGCCATGTGATCCTCTCTTAGGATCCATTCTCACGCACATGATGACCTCACTTGACTAATTGACAAACTGAAAAATTATTGGTTGGACCTACCACATGGCAATCCCTAAAGGTGCCATGACATTTGTTGATGTAATCATTTTTTCCTGGCTGAATAATGCCACATGTAACAAGAAGACTGGTTCATGACTGATTAATTTGACTATGCCACATGTCATAACAAGATTGACCATTGTGGTAGGGCCATTCCTAGTTAACTAGTCCACGTATTGGCATACATCCGCCTTCCTATATAATCAAGGTGCGCAATATTTAACTATATTAAAATTCATGTATGTTTGGTTGTCATCCATTATGGAGTTAGTTAAAGAGACATGGATCCACCTGGAAGTTGCACGTTATTTAATACACCGATGTTGGTAGGTTTTTTCCCTATATTTTTGGTCCTTTACAAGTCCTAATTTTCAAATGCCCATAAATTCTCATCTGGGAGAATTTTTTTAGAGTTGGATATACCGTTGGAATGGTCTCATTGAGGACTATATACTCATGTTATAGATAGCTTCATCGAGACATCATAACCTTATGGAAAACTCAATAAAATTCATATCTCTTTTGAATTCTCCTTATGAGGGAACAAAAGAGATATGGCTACCATATTTCCTCTTTTATACCTCTTTTGACTTCTCCTGATGAAGGCTTGCAAGAGATCTAGCTTCCATACTGCTTTCTTTGATCTATGAATGATATTTTCACTTTCTTAGGCAACCCCTTTAGCATCAATTACATTTGTTTTCTTCAATGAGAACACATGGTGCAATAATCTCCCCCTTTATCATTGATGGAAACACCACCATAGATTGATGGTCATTGATGTCAATAGGACAAGTTCTCATTGACATGCATCAAACTACTCCTGACATAGTGTTTATGACTACCCCTATCTAATTGCGAGGATGCATCCTTCCTTCTGTTAATGTTTGCATTCTCTCCTCCAATTTCCCTGCTTAATGTATGTTAATATGTCTTGCTCCTCATGTTCATCAATGTATGTCGTTTTCCACATCAATGTCAAGTAGAGTCTCCTTGGGACCATGCTTCCTTCACACATATGCAAGTGTGTGTGAATGGTCTCAAGTTTTGCTCGAAATTTCCTGTAGACCTGACCAAACTATAAATGAAGTCTCCCGCTACTTGGTTGAAATAGTTGATGTATTCCTTCCTTCTAAACATATCCTATGTTCGCTACCATACTCTCCAATCACACATGAGAGTTTATATCTACTCATATGTTATGTTGAATGATCAACGCCTTGATCTCTTCTATTAATAACTGCTTCCTTGGTAGTGATCATCCTACCTTGGTTCATTATGTTTTTTTCCTTCATATTTTGAGGCAATTCTATTCCTTTCTTTATGTTTGGAGTATCCTTGATAATGTCATTGACATGCAAATTATGGCTAATCTCCATAATCATTTCAATCTTTCCTATGCATTCAAATTATGTTCTTGTGATGGCTTCCACCTTTGAAATCCTTCATCATATCATACCTTTCATAATAATATTTGAGCATAGAACTTCTTTATTAGGCATAATTTCAAAAGGAACAATCATGATTTTTGCCTTAAGGAACATAACCTTATCAACAATTCATATCAAGGCCTTCAATACTCAAGGTAGGTTCATGATGTTCATTTCTATCTAAACCTATTTTCTTCTCCAAATCATAGTTTGAGTTTCTCCTTGCCTGGTAGAACCGTTTCCTTCTTGTTATAGGCCAATTTGTCACTTCCGATCAATAGGCCTCCTAATGGGATCAATCAACATCCTATTCCCCCTTGACATCATCATTGCACAAAGCTCTAAGCATACCTCTTTCATTCCCATGAGTTTCTGCCTAAAAACGCATCATCTGAGCCAGTTTTAGGAACAATGCAACTTGGCCTCTTGTTGGACAATGTTAACCTACAGGTTGCTCCATTGAGGCCTGCGTTGACCACCTTCAGATTGCTTCCCTTTGAACTTGCATTAGTTCTATAAATTTGGGAAAAAGATATAAATTCAGGAAACGTCCTATTCCATAAGCTTCCAGAATTTGTTACAACCATTTACCTCAAATAAAACATTCATATCCTATCCTACCGTACTTTGGAGTTTTCATCCCTTATCCCTTGATCCCATCCTCCTATCAAAGGTGGATATAAAACCTTATATTGGTAAGTGGATAAGAACTCCCAACTTACCCCACTCCTCTATATATTTACAACCTTACATATGAAAGGGGTTGGCTTTTGGAGAGTGATCTTACCCTTATGTTGTTGTGGTGAGAGGTTTCATTTCATGCATTTAGGGTGATTGGAGGTGCACATTGTGACAAGGAAAGGACAAGTCAGCTTTGAAGGAGCTCTTCTACAATATCAACACCTATTTATGGTTGTAAACTCCTTCCATTTATATTAATGCAAATAATTCTCTATTTTCCTATATGTGATATTGTTATTTAATGTATTTCAATACCATGTTGATCTATTGAATAGACTACATAGATGATATTTTATAGATCTCGTAGTTTCTTGGCTTGTGTCATCTCACTATGTAGGTTCTAATTTTGGCAATCAGAGCTAGAATTGGAGCATTCAATCTAAATAAGGAGTGAAGCCCATGACAGATTATAGGTAGGCTTCATACCATCATCTATTTACTTAAGGAAAAGCATTGTATTGCTTGTCTCTTTGTTGTTCTAGGTTAGCCATCAAACCTAGGGGAGATACTTTTGTCTGCATTCATAAATCTCATATAACAAATGGCAACTCCAATGGGGAGTGTTGTATTCCCTTGGTGGTTCATTTTTCCATTGTGTTTTATGACATCCTTGATAGACCTTTGCTACTTTGCCCAACCAAGAACAGACCTAGGAAGTCATTTCATTGAGTATCTTTTTCCATTTTTGTGTCAGAATCCTTTATTCCTAAACCAGGGCACCCCCAGTGCCTCTAACAGAACGATGCACCTCACTTGGGCCCACTCTATACCTGCATTTCAAATCATTGATGCCTCTTTGCACCAGCATTGGCCCCTGTTTTGCACAAAACTTGCCCTTATTTTGAGTCTCTCTTTGATCAGCCTACTTCCAACTAATCTTCCCTGAGTCTTAAGTGTCTTGTGATCTCTCTAAAGCCTCCATTTGGTTTGCATTTGTGTTTGGTTACATTTGGTAAGAATTGGTTTTGTTTTTTCTTCATTCTTATCATTTGGTCACTTGCAAACTGATTTTGTTTGGCCATTGGTCGCTTGGATGAATTGTTGTTTCAGTCCTCATTCTGGAAAGTGCATTTGAATCAATGATTAAACATTTGCATCTTTGTTTTCTTCATTTTGAAATTTAAGTGTGTTGAAAAGAAAAAATTTGCATTGGCATTTAGGGTTTTGTATGTGCATTTATATAGGAACAAGTGCATTGAAAAGGGAAATTTCATCTTGCATCTTGTTTGCTGCATGTTGTGTGTTGCATACTGATTGTTTATTCCCTTATTTAGCTAGATTTTCATTGAAAGAGAAATATGTCCATTTTCTCATGGTAGATTTTCATTTTAGGATATTCATGTGACATTTGTGGTGAGCCCAAAACTGAAACTTAATCAAAGATAAACAGCAAAATTTATTGAATCAACCTAAGGAGCATTTGTAACATTAATGCAAACATTTAGAGGTCTAGGCTAGAGACATCTTCCAACGTCGTTAAACGATGGAGCCATCATTGTTTTCTAGGGTTGCATACCGGGGGTGAAATCTCGCTCCACATATGTGAGTGTATAGGATCATTCTCCATGTACCTTTGGGTATTTTGGACGGTGCTCCACGCATGTAAAGTATATGAGAACGCTCTCATCGAACGATTACGCATTAGACAACGCTAGAACAGACTACACTCCCATGTACCTTTGAGTATATTTTTGGAGTCCCCTATAGGTTTCTATCCAACCATAGGTAACCAAGTCTGCTACATTATATACCATGATACACTAAACACAACATTCAGGGAGATTGGTTGTCATACGTTAAGTCCTTGGTTCGCCAAGGTGTATATTACAGTTCATGATTTCTTGGTAATCCTTTATGCCTAGATTACCCTCTTTTTGATTTTTTTTTTTTGTGTTAATAACATGTATTATCCAACGTGGAAGAACATAATCCCCCATCTCGTTGTTCACATAGAATGCAAAATAAGTCTCCTCTTCCACCAAAGGCTACTCCTAGACGTCGTCAGAATCATAAGAAGTTGCAAACTACTGAATCAGAATCTTCGGGAACTATTTTTGTCCCTCCTCATGATATTGATCCGCCAGAGTCATTTATCCCATTGAGTTCTGAATCTGAGATTACATCAACTCTTGATGGTGACACTGACACAATCAAAATAGAAGTCCCTGAAACCTTGTTGCCTAAGGTCATTAAACCTAACCTTCCTGAGTCAAACATTTTGATTCCTAAGGTTGTTGAACTTAAGGAGCCTTAGCCATCTTCACCTATTAGTTCAGGACCTTCCCCTTCTCTTCTTTTTTCCCAGACAAAACCTATATATCTCAGACCTGATAATAAGTGAACCTCTTCCACACAAACTTGTGAGTATTGAAGATATCCCATAGGAAGAGCCTTGTCCTTCTACTCCTGATCATTGGGAAGGACTCCATTTTTATAAGATTAATCCTTTTCCCTCTCTTCAAACTCAAACACAAACTCCTTTACCTAATTCTTCAGACTTACCCGCAGATCTCTTGTGACAATCATCATTGGGATTGTTAACCATGACTGGAACTGATCCAACCTCTTAGCCCGTGTCTTCCATTGTGGTTGAGACATCGAATGCTACTTCCTCATCTATGTTTTCAACATCATGAGAAACTCATATTTATGGTGGCCCATCCGTCCCACCATGTTTTCAATATTTATCTGGAACCTTTTTTGGTGCCTCTTCCAATCCTTAGACCTCTCATGTGTCATCTAATTCAAGAATAACATTTGTTACTTCTCTTATGAGTGCCTTGCAGTCTACTCCTCTCCTTGCATATATACCCACACTCAAATAGTAGGTTGGCCCTTATGTTAGTGGGAAAGGCTACCTTGAATAGCATAACTCTTCTTATGTTGGGTACCCTCCATCCGGATCACAGTTTCCTCCATTATCCCCTCCTCCTTTGGAAGGGGGGAAACCTGTTGTTGGTATACCTCAAATTGGTAATCAGCATTATTATAGTCCTCCTTATCCTGGAATGGTTGCCAATGTTTGGAAACCTACTTTTCCCATTCAACCTGATTCATTTTGGGACCGATTGTTGAATCCTCAACCTGCACCATCTTCGTCTCAAATTCTTATCCATCTTGTTACACAAAAAAAATTTCATGCCTCCTGCACTTCTCTGTGGCATACCCTGAAGTGCCTGAAACATGACCATTATACAGTATACTCATCCATGTATATAACTCATATCCCTCTTAAGACTTATGTTTGGAAGATTCCTTGAGCTTTCCCTGAAGAAATAGCTCTTAAAACCCTAAAATGAGAGTCATCACTCTTATGAGGCTTAAAACAACAATGGTCGCCTATTGCACTATGTTTGACCCGTGATGGCATCGCTCTATTCCCTTTCATACCCGTGATGATCCCAAAAAGGTACTTTTCCCAAAGGAGATGAGAAGCTTAGTGATCTAGAAGCTTACAGAGTGCGAGCTAAAGGTGGTTTCACATAGATGAGGTCGAATCCTCCTAACTTGACCTCTTTGTCTTATCCCTATGAGCTACCTCCTTGAGATGTGGACCTAATCCTATCTTTGGAGGAGTCCTAAATCACTCTCCTAGCCTATAAATTCCTCCTCTCCCATTCCCAAATGATTGGTCTATATCTATTTGCACCCTTATGCTAAGCTTGTGCCTAGAGGCTATTCATTAGTCTTAGAGAAGGAGTGCTTGGAGAGTTTCTTGGCTTGGACTTGGATTACCACTCAAGGAGAGTCTTTCAATATCAAGGCTTTGGTTTTAAGCTTCCCTTTATTTCCTAATAATATACAATTGTTGGTTCATCTTCCCAAAATATATATGTTCATGTATTTATTTAGCTTAACATTCCTTGATCAGTAAAGTAGGTTGTTATTGGATTTGTTCTTGGTTTTGGCATGCTTTGTTGTTTCTTGATCACTTGTGCAGGTACATAAACACTGAGAGAAGTAGGAAGAAGTCTATGACACAAGCAGTTCGAGGTCCTCAACAAAGGAAATGAAAATAACATCTCTACGAGGTAGGTCATCTCTTTCGTTCTACTTTTCAATTATAACCTAGGAAGATGTCTAGTTGATTGTCACTTCAGTTGCTAGACCAACTCATTGGGCTAGAGGGATCATCTCTGTCTATAGAGAGGATTAACCTTGTCAACACATCTATCAGCACCCCAACAAGCTCAAATACATGTTAGCCAACCTTTGCAGGTTTTACTTCCACCACAACCTTTTCCCTCGGTATCCGGCACTTCCCAGGTTCCACTTACCTAGCTTATACAAGGTACCTTACATTCTCAACTACTTGGACAGGGTACCCCTCAAGTTTCAATAGGTTAGATTATTCATAGTATGGCACAGTACCAATAAAACCCACCTTACCATGGGGCAATGAAAACCCCCATCGGGCAACAATATGGACCGTATCAGGGTATTCCTCAAGTGCCTTTTCAAGGCCAACAAACCCAAACCCAACCATTCTAGCAACTTTATTGTCATCTTGGGGTTGGACAACAAAGTCACTTGTATAGTGGCTATCAGAATCCTCCCTTTTTTGGTACCCAGGTTCCTTATTATCATAACCCTCCTTATCCAGGGGTGCATGTACCTATTTCCCAATCTATCCCTTCATATCGATGTTATCCTCCTCCGGACTTTAACTGACAGTTGCCTTTTGTGGCTACTTTTGATTTTCTAGACTTAACTAGGATCCCTAATGACCCCATCGCTCATTGGCCATGGTAGTTGATTATTCCCACTAAATTGCCTTCTGATATCCCAAAGTACAATGGTAATCTAGGAGAAGACCCGTCGACACATGTTATGATGTATCATCTATGGTGTTCTTCAAACTCCGTTAATGATGATTCTATTCGACTTCCTCTTTTCCAACAAACACTTACATGTACCGCAACTAAATGGTATGTTGAATAACCTAGAGCTTCATTTCATGATTTCAGTACTTTAGCCACCACCTTCCTCACACATTTATAGTTGCCCATCATATGCAAAATTGGAATGGAACTCAAAACCAACTTCAAACAATCAGATTCCAGTCACACATCTCAGATCACATTCATGAGCAGAGACGTCTTCGTCGGTTTGTCAAGATTTATGTTCCTGATCAATTGTTAGTGGATTTTTTTTTCAAATCTCTGATAGCCCATATAACAAAATATGTGGCTAAAGGTGGAGCCGTGACTAAAGAGAAAGTTATTACTCATGCACAATATTTGGACCTTGTTTATACCCAATCGGGCACGCTCTATGATAAGATACAAAACGCTCTAAGACCTTTTAACATTTTTCCTTCTCCACCTACTAAAGAATCTCATGTCGCTGATGACATGAATGGTTCTACCAGTTCACTGTGGTCGAGTAAACCATTTGGTATTTCTCTTACCCCACCTACTCAAAACCCTCAATCCCATCCTCCTGCGGCTTCTGCTTCAAAGATAAATCTCGTTTCATCTGATAAAGGAAAGTCTCAACAACAACCTAGAAGCAAGAAGAAAGGAAAAGGTAAGAAAAATAAATATCCCTCACCACGGGATAAACAAGCAAATTAGTCCTCTGATGAGAAACGAACGCCTTGATACCCATGCTTGATTTGCAATGAGGATCACTTTACACATGATTGTCCACATCACGCTAAAGTGAATCAATTTCTTAAATCTTCCACTTCTCCCACTGCATTGACCAACCCGCTTTCCAATTAGGAGACGCATATGGTTACCCAGGACCCTTCTTCCTCTAACCCGATTTTGATGCTTTCCTCCTCGAAGCTGAAATCCAATGTTATGTTGGCCACTTGGAATAAGGACTACAGTAATGTGAATCCAGTGAATGACCATGCTACTGATCAACCTGCCTGTTCGACATCACCTTCATATGATACTACTCCACTTCCAATTCCTATTGAATTGACTATCCAACCTCTGAAGGGCGTTATTCATAAGTTTGTTTTCAACCCTCATTCAAGAGCTGCTCAAAATTATAGTGTAGTTGAAGACTTAGCTCAATATCCATCAACTATGCCAACTCTTGAAGTATTGCAGAACTACCCCGCCCAAAAGAAGGCCTTTTTATCATCTATAGGATGTATGGATCCATCAGATTCCAACCTAGTGGTTTTCTCTCATGAAAACTATACCCCTCGACTTCTAGTTCAGCTAGATTTTATAACCCAAGTCATCGTCTGTGGTAAGAACATTCATCGCTCTATTGTGGATGAGAGAGCTTCAACCTGCATTATGTCCTTGTCTTACTAGAAGGCGATTGGTATGCCTCAACTGAGTCAATCGACCACCACATTGAAAGCATTCGATGGAAGAATGTACAAACCTTATGGGATTTTGAATTCCCTTCAAGTATAACTCGGGGGAAAAACCATTCCCATAGAAGTCGAAGTTATTGACGAACCTCTCGATTATAATCTTCTATTGGGACGTATGTGGGTTTAAGCCATGGTTTCGATCGTTTCAACCTACTTCCATATGATTGCATTTCCTCATAAGGGCAAGATTGTAGCCATAGATCAACTCACCTTTTTTGCCTTTGATTCTCATGTTACTAGAAGTGTCCCTCTTGTTGGGGAAAATCTACACTCCTATCAACATGTTAGAGTTGGATTGTTGAAGGATTCTTTGCTTATGGGAACTTTTTCACTCCCTCCTCTTGTCCTTCCCGACATCTCACCTTTGGTTGCTTATATCAACATGATATCATCCTCTACTATCCTCGTTGATCCTTGGATTGTATATGATGAAACTAACATCCAAATTTTTCGTGACCAAATGCCGCTTAGCCCCATTGAGCTAGATTACGAAGCCATCTATTCGACTTGTGTGGCTTATACCCTCTCTTAGATTAATTGGGTAGATCGATCACTCAATTATGGCATGTCTTTTGATCCTTTTTGTCGAGTATTCTCTATTGATGAGAGCATCATGGAGATCATTATGCCAAATCACGGGCCATGGGACAAACATCACCATCATTCCTCCTTACCAAATCACATTGAGGATAATCTCAGTGATGTATATTTACCTAATTTTGTCGAGCCTTTTATGAATTTTGTCTCTATTCATGAGGTCGACTCTGAAAAAACCTTTCAAATATCAAAGAGACCATACCTCTCAATATATCGATTGAACCAGGAATTGTCGAAATCTATACATTGGAGTGTCTTGTTCTCCATTTGAGATCGGAATTTATAGAGCCCTTTTCCATGAGTTTTGAGATGTCTTTCACTGGACTTATGAAGAAACGTCAAGTATTGACCAAAACATAGTAGTGCACAAGATTAAAATGTACCATGATGCAAAACCTGTCTAACAACGCCTCCATCTATTCCATCCCAAGAAGGTTATCGAGATTAAGGCTGAAGTTGAAAAGATTTTATGGGCTAGTTTCATGTACCCTGTTCCTTTAACTAATTATGTATTGAACGTTGTCCCTATCATTAAGAAACAAGGCAAGATCCAAGTATGTGTCGATTACTGAGACGTGAATCATGCTTGTCCTAAACACAACTATCTGATCCTAAGGAAAACTATCCGACCTCGTTTATTGACCAGATTGTTTATGACTATGCTAGTTGCAAGATTTATTTATTCATGGATGGATTCTCGAGATATAATCAAATCAACATTCTCTTGGTGGACCAACCTAAGACTGCATTTATTTGTCCCTGGGGTACTTTTTTCTTATCGAAGGATCCCATTCGTCTTGAAGAATGTTGGGGCTACATTTCAACATGCTATGGATTATGATTTTCATGATATTAAACATATAATGCAACCCTATTTAGTTGATCTCTCTACTCATTCCAAACATCAGTCAAATCACTCGATGCATTTAAGGGCTATTTTCCTCCATTGTAGACATTATCACATTCAACTTAACCCACACGAATGTGTGTTATGTGTCAGTTCTGGTCGACTCCTCGATTTTGTCATTTCAAAACAAGGAATTTGTATTGATCCCCTAAAAGTGCAAGCAATTGTTGACTTGCATGCATCTTATTATCTTGTTTAGTTACAAAGACTCTAAGGGAAAGTTAACTTCCTATGGAGGATTGTCTCTAATTATGCTAAGTTGACCAAAGGATTCACTCACTCACTAAAAAAATGGTTCCCTTCCATTAGGACGATGCTGCTCAGAAAGCGTTTGATGCCCTGAAAGATCTACTGGTTCAGACATCTCTTTTATACCCTCCTGATTATCAATGTTACTATTTCCTGTATCTCACTGCTACCATTTCTACTATAGAAATGGTATTGGTCCAAGAAGATGATATAGGGGCTGAACAACATATTTATTATCTGAGTTGGAACCTTAAAGATACTAAAATTAGGTATACTCACGTAGAAAAGTTCGCCTTGGCAGTCATGCAATTCGTCCAAAGGTTTCACCATTACATCTTGCTTAGGAAAACTATGGTCATTTTAGATTGCAACCCTATGACATATATACTATCATGTCAATTTTTGGGGGGAAATTACTCTAAGTGGATCGTTATTCTCCAAGAGTTTGACCTGGAATTCATCAAATCCAAGTCAAAGAAATCCTTAGTTTTCATTGAGCTTATGTGCCATCGTCCTTCCCCTGTTTCTGAATCTACATCTGAAGATTTTATCTCTAATGAATCATTGTTTTTGATATCATCATTTGACCCTTGGTATGGATATTTTTTTATCTATCTCAAGACCCAAACTTTCTGACCTAATACCTCTTGCTCTGAAAAGCGACATATTCCATACCAATCCCGAAATTATGTTATTATCATAGACACCCTTTACCATCATGGTATTGATACGATCTTATGAATGTGCCTCACCCTCAAGGAGGCCAAGAAAGTCCTCAATGAATGCCACTTGGGGGCATGTGGTAGACATCTATCTGGTTATGCTACCACGTAGAAGATCTTATGCACTAGTTACTTTTGGCCTACTATTTTTCACAACTGCATCCTCGTCATCCATAAGTGTCATGCATGCCAGATCTACGATCATAAAGTCTATGCTCCATCTGCTTCATTGCATCCCATTGTAGTTGTTGATCCCTTTGCGAAATGGGGTTTAAACTTTATGACATGTGACCCTCACTCAGCCGAGGGGCATAGTTATATCATTGTTGTTGTTGACTACTTTACTAAGTGGGTTGAGGCAATGCCTACATTTAACAACATGGGCGAAATGACTGCATACTTTTTCTTTAATCATGTTATTGCTAGGTTTGGTGTTCTACAAGAAATAGTTATAGATCACGGGAAACATTTTTCAAAATCATATGATGACCAAACTAACTGCTAAGTTGGGAATTTAACATGAAAGTTCTACTCCATACTATCCTCAAACTAGTGGATAAGTTGAGGCTATTAACAAAGTTCTTAAGACTATGCTTCAACGTATGGTAGGGGTCCACAAATCAGACTGGAACTTGCTTCTTTACGTTGCCTTGTGGCATACCAGTTAGGACAGCTATCGGATTGACACCCTTTTAGTTGGTTTATGGTCTGGAAGTTATCCTCCCCATCGAATGTGAAATTCCATCGTTAAAACTAGTTGTCAAACTTATTCCTACCACTTCCATAGAGTAGGAGTATCTTTTACATTTAACTCATTTGGATGAAACTTGGAGTCATGTTGCTTTAGCCAACGAAGCTCATAAAAGACATGTCAAGGCATAATATAATAAAAATTTCAAGTCTTGTGTCTTCTTGGAAGGATACCTAGTTCTCTTATATGACCAGGAGGCCAATAAGTTAGTCCAGGAAAGTTCCAACCCATGTGGCTAGGTCCATACATTGTCAAGCAAGTCCTTGCAAAAGGGGCCTATGATTTAGTAGACTTTGATGGAGTTCCACTGGCGCAACCTCAAAATGGGTTGTACCCCAAAAAATACTATGCTTGATCCCATGCATAGTAGATTGTGTACATATTGTCTATAGGTGTGTTGAGTGTGTCTTCTAAGAGTTTCCTTCGATTTTTGTTAATCCCTTTTACATTTGGTTTGCAAATATCAACCTCTCTCGAAAAGTATATTGGTTATGCCAATGGTGCTAGATGTAGTACTCGGAACCTATCCTCCACAACATGGGCTATCTTTGCTCTAAATGGCGAGCTACTTAATATGCAAGGTATTTTCATTGGTCACTCTACTAACAATATCATTGAGTATATCACAGTGGTTGAGTTACTATCTGATGTTATTTTACATGGTATCCGTTGTATAGTCATCAGGCTTGACTCACAACTCATAGTACTACAACTTGCTAATGTTTATTCAATGAGAAATCTTGCCATCCTTCGCATGGTTTTGAGAGTACATCTTCTCGAAATATATTTCGATTTCATACAATATGAACATATTTCTAGAAATCTAAACACATTAGAAGATGCCCTAGCTAATTATGTTTTATATAGACTTTTGCAATGAATGTAAATAAGTTTTAATTCACATCACATCATATTGAAAGCACGATAGGAACTAGGAAACAATGAAAATATGTATATATATATTAAGTTTGGTTTTACAAAATTTGTGCTTTGAGACATATATGGCTACATTGCCCATATAAAAAACTACATGTAGAGATCTAAGTAGGCAAATCAAATATTCTCATGATAAAATGACATTGCACAAGCTATCTTGCGCAATAATCGACCAATATGGCTAGCCACTTCGATAGTGTGTCGCTGAAGTCACATCGGATGTGGTCGACCTTGGTCTTATCAATCCCATTTGTCAACCCTCCATGTGGCACTCCACCTCTGATAGGATCTCATCTACATCAAGATATCATAGTGCATCCCATCCTACCGCAGCAACTTGCACTAGTTCCACTGCCTCCTCATGTGGTTGTATCTCTACACGACGGAGATATGAAGCACCTATTGGTCGAACTGATCCCGCATATGCATGAAAACATCAATAGTTTAGTCTCAAAAAAGATCAAAAAACACAAAAAAAAATTGTAAAACTTTCAAAAACTTAAATGGTTGAAAAATTTTACCTGAAGCATTGCATTGCTCACCCTCAGGAAGCACGATCTTGAGATCATCATAGAAATCAATTCGTGTGTAAGGATAATCGTTAATCATGATGAATTGTCTACGTAGCCACCCAAAGAAGGCTAGTCAGAAGTTGATCGTCGATAGGCCTGTATGTCGAGCCATATGATATATCCACCTCTTCATCCGTGGTACCCTCAGATCGATAGGCTCAAGTATAATCTATTGAGGCTGAAGTAATGGCACTCATTCTAGAGAAAAAGAGACTAAGATTGAATGATAGCCAAATTTATTTAACTTCCCCTCTCTTTCTTTAGTCAGTTGTTATTTCATATTGACAACAACTCCCTCACTCTAGTTGAAGATTGTTGGCTCTAGACACTCCACCCCGTATTGCATGTATGATTTACTTGCCACATGTAGTGTTGAGCTACCTGCCAATCTTGTGATAATGAATAGGATCATTCTCAAAGGTAACTAGGTTTCATATTTTATGTTGATCCTTCCATCCTTGGTTGGATGGGCTCGAGGTCTACTATAGGTGGTGATATAATCTTTCACTATCTCTCCACCACTTCTCCCACCTAGGAGAGAGATGGGGGCACCTCTTTTGGATAAACCTGTCAGAAAGTAGATAACCTCTACCTTTATCTCAAGTAGATGCTCCCCGAACCTGAATTCTTATTCTTGAACATCCCATGAACGAATAAGGCATTTCAATAATTCCATTTGTTACCTCATACCAAGAATCCAGAATAATTTTAGCAATCCACATATTTATAGCGCTTGGATGGTAGCAGGATCATTTTCTACATTTAAATCTTGTTCCCCATGTTCTCATTATCTTCAAATCAATGCCATTTTGTGCTAATGAACACCAGAAACATCAACAAGAGATTTATTAGGCTCCTTTTCATGCAAAAAACGTGACAAAATTTGAGGGAAAAGTGATTAACAAGTTGGCATTTTGTGCCCAATTCACCCCAGTGGTGCAAGATAGAGCGTTGCACCTCTCCAAGTAGTGTTAGTTTGCCTAAGTGTTGTTGAAAAATGTAACTAGGTTTGGTCTTCATAATGACATGTAATTGTGACTTTTGTAAATGATGTAATAAAGAAAATAAAATTATTTTTGTAAGCCTTGCTTCATGGGTTTCATGAGCAAGTGAATTTTATTTTAGATGGCTCCCATTGAGAGCCTTAGGATTTGTCATTAAGTTCAAATAATGAATGTCATGTATGAATAGCTCTTCTTGAGCATGTGTAAAATGTATATGAGTCAATTAAGTGTCTAGAAAGCCCTCCAAAGACAAGCACAATCCTTTTCTCTTGGTGTTGGCTTCTATATCGGTGACAAACGCATGTCGGCTAACATTAAGGAGACCCACCCATTCGGATTCTCATGCCAGCTTGAGTATATGGACGAACCACTATATATAGGAGGCTAGGATTTTCGCATAAACATAGAAAATAACTTTGCATATCTCTGAGTTTTCGGGAGTAGAAAATAGACTTGGGTTACCTCTGTTTCGGTGAAGGTTACAAGGTTACATGACTACAGTTCTGTAAGGAAGGGAATTCAGATCCCTCTTAAATAGAGATCACTATGACAACGAAGAAGAAGATTGGTCTTTGTACAGACCATAGTTCGATGTTCCTGAAGTAGTAACATTTCCATATCATGAAGAAAACTAAGTTAGAAGTTCAGTGGTCTCTCTCTATGATTTTGGAGGATAGAGATAGTGAACCATTCAGATACCTAGATTCGGGTGGCATAGTGCAAACAAGTTCAGATATCTCTGTACTTTGTATAGAATACTGCAGTGACATTTTCACGGTGTTGAGGAGAGTCTATTGTTTGGTGATATGAGAAGACTATGTTTCAGTGAAATTTCTGAAGAAGTCTCGGTGCTTCCACGGGGAAAAGGATCCAATGCTAACCTCGCTCAAGTCACAGTCTCGATGATGTCACAATTTGAACATGATTACCATTCATGAAGTCTCAATGCTCCTAGAAAGTGACAAGATCTCGGTAATGAAGATCTCAGTGCAGTGATGAGTTTTGTTATGCTATTACAATGATGGATTTTGGAACTCTCTCATTGCTATCTGTTGTGCCTTGAAAACAACCCCCCATTTCATATTTATTTTTATTTACAAAACCATTAAAATATGAGATGGGTCCCTCTTAAAATAAAATTGATGTCAATAACTCTTACTTTGTAAAAATCCAACAAATCAAAGGAGCGCTTTATAAACTTCCCTTCAAAAGCATTATCTCTTTAAACATTGGAAATAAAGCAAATATAAGGATTCACCAAGCAATCAAAAAGCTCCCCCCCAACGCGATAAAGCCATCGGCGATATCGGTGATCGGCATTTCCTTATGCACCACTATTGCGCCCATCGTCAAAGCCCCGACCCGATAAAGCTATCGGCGATATCGGCGATCGGCATTTCCTTGTGCACCACTATTGCGCCCATCGTCAAAGCCCTGACCCGATAAAGCTATCGGCGATCGGCATTCTCCTTCGTAACGCAAATATTGTTCATAGGCCTTTCCCCGATCTGATATCGGCGATCGGTGATCGATGGTTTCCCTTGTTAAATCTTTCATGCTCAAAGGCCTTTCCCCGATGCGATATCGGCAATCGGCGATCGGCAGCACTCAAAGCATTGTTAAAACTACCCTCGCGCCCCTGCCCGATCCGATAAGATAAGGCACAGTTCTCAACAAAAAACCGTTAAAGTGATTGGAAAGCCTGAGTTAATGACAATTAAGGCATAATCATCCCCGCTCGGCCGCCAGTACGCCCATTGCATGATTTAAAAGATCTTTCGGTAAATATTGCACTAATGAGCATTTATAAGGTGGCAGGTCCTATACGGTCCCTTAATGAATCCATCCCCTCATATCTACCTATAGATCGTATCCGTGGTGTTTTAATAAAGACAAAGTATATCGACGTTCTTCTTTCTATTTTACTATCAGTTGTGAGTTTCATTGTTATCTCAGTGTTACGCCAAAACCACCTCTCTGTGCAGAATACAGATTTTCGAAGCAATTCAGGCATAATGGGTAAAAAGCAGAAGAAGGTTGCAGGCGTTATTGATTCACCAGCCACACCACAACTAATAGTAAACAGCAAGAAAGGTTTGATATCAGATACAACGTGCGCGGGCCTTGCCAGAACAACTTGGCAAGGAACTTATGATTTGCTAGAAGCCGAGAAACCTGAGTAGGTGGTAGAAGAAGCTACCGCAGATTCTACCAAAAAATCAGAGTGCACTCTCAAGGACTTGGCCGACTCCTTCCTACATAGGATAGCGGCAAGAGTGCAAATGCTTCCATACACCGATGTTATGAAGTGGGCAATTGAAGAAATTCCTATCACAGACAGAACTTTCGTCGCAAACGATGGAAGGATTTTTGGGTCCTTCAAGCCAGACGATTTGAGGCAAATGTATCATTTGCCTATGCCAGAGAAAGTTTACAATAGCGCATTTTTGGAGAAGTTCGCAAGTGAGAATGAAATTGAGTTTGAACCTATCAAAGATTGGAGGCAGAATCCAAGTAAGCACAAGCATGAATCCTCTGGTAAGTACTCAGTCAACTCCTTATGTTCACCTTATTGCTATGCCGCTATAATGATGTGTAGATTATGGGGTTTGCATGATTCCGCCATTTTTACTATCGAAATGGTTCCCCTCATGGAGGCGGTAGTCAACAGTTGGATTATGGATTTGGCCACTATCCTTTCGGATAAGCTTGCCCTTGCTGTTAGTGAATTGAGGAATCAGACCAGAGTCAGCGAGAGGATAATCCCTCCATTCTACTACAGTGCTTATATTTTGGATACCTTGTGTTTTAATTCCGAATTCCCCATTCTCGGTTGGAGGTGGACCGCATAGGACCCCTGCCCCATCCATATTTACCATTGCAAGATGTGGAAGTCGTCTTATAAGAATCACTTGTATCATATCTGTAACGGTTTCATGATTCCTATCTATTATGCCATTTTTAATAAGCCCATTCCAAGGATCTCCTACTTAGCCTCTTTTGACCTACCTGCAGTGGGTAGTTGGTTTGGGGAAGAATACTTTACCTATGTCAGAATCTATGGCAGTCAAGCCAATCCCCATGTCCTTCCCTTGTATGTTCCTGACAAACTGTTAGCCAGAGAGATTGCCTACCAACTTTCAGCTAAGAGTACTACACAGACTCTTAGACTAAAGCAGAAAAGGGGCTGGCCAACTTTTCCTTTCAGATGTGGAGTCTTTACCTTGCATGATTTAAAACATGCAGAAAAAGAAGCCTTGAAAATTCAAGCCCTAAACCTTCCTATAATCCCAAACAGAGCATATGACCCGAGAAAATATGCATACGCCGCTCTAGAACATGCCAAATTATCAACATTTGAGCATAAAGAGGATATATTCGATGATATTTTTGTCTCAGCGGAATCAATTGGTCATGCTAAAGAGCTTGCTAAAACAAGGTATAATGACGTAGGGTTATCTGAGTTCAATAAGCTCAGGGAGCAGAGGTTGCAAACTCTGCCCTTGGACTTAATAATACCAACCCAAGCGGCATCTTCAAGCGAGCCTGACCAGCAACGACAGAAAGAACCCCCTGCTACACTAAAAACCAAAGCCAATGAGCAGGAGGAACAACAGAAGAAAAACCAACAGGAAAAGCTGAAGAAAGAGCAGGCAGAGCGTTTAAGGAAAGAAAAAGAAGAAGACAGATTGAGAAAGGAGCAGGAAGACAACCAGCGAAAGGAACAGGCAGAGATCCAGCAGAAGAAACATGAACGGCAAGAGAAGGAGAAACAAGAACAACTGCTAAAGGAATCCCAGTCCAAGCAAAATACCACCGATACTAATAAGGGAGCTGTCACAGACCCCGAGCTGCAAAAGGAATGGCATCATTTTAGCACCATCATCGGTGGAGGTAAGGATTCACAGAATACCGAGACTCCTAAGAGCAGCGACATACAGAAGGAAGCCTCATCCCAGGTTTTGAGCTCAACCACCGGCCCACCCAAAGTTATGAACGTAGAAATAATTCCAAAAGGTCCTAGTGACAAAATTACTCTCCAAGTAGAAGACATTCCTCCACTAAACGTCTTCTACAGCCCTAAGCATAAAGCCGTAGTAAAGCAATCAAGAAAGAGGCAGAGGATTGATCAACCTTCCCTCTTTCCTGAACAATCACTTACGGGCAATGTAGTCTGGAGGGAGAAACTCGATCCCTCTGATGACCTGACCAAGTTGTC
>APFE031363020.1:96245-176707 GCA_000404065.3 Pinus taeda
CTTGTTTGAGGAATCCGCCTTTGAGTTTCTCTTTACAAAACTTCGAAAAGCTTGGTGATTGAAAGTTGGATTTTCAAATTTCAAAAGGAAAACAAAATTGGTTGTTCTTGACTTATTTGTGATTCTGGACAAATTGGTTCTTGGTTTGCTTGTAACCAAGTAAAACATCCTCAAAAAGACTTTTTGTGAGCTTTTACTTCAAATAGGTTTTCGTAGTTTGTAGATCTTAAGTTTGCTTTATTCAATAGTTTTCTCAAAGATTTGCTTTAGTTATAGTTTTAAATGTTTAAAAAAAAAAAAAATGAAAGGTCTCTTTTGAAAAAGTTTTTTTTTAGTAGCATTTGAATGTTTGAATGAAAAAGAGAAATTCTTGCGAAAATAATTAGTTGTCTCATTTTTTAGTACATTGGAACGAATACTCTTCTTTTGATTTGATTGTTAAGAAAGATTTGTGTTTTCAAGTATTTGCATTTTCCAACTCTTTCCTAGCTAGAACTTCATTGAAGAGAAAATATCATTTAATCATCTTAAGTGCATTTTTGTAGTGATTTTGAGTCGAGTCTTGACACCACGAGTTTCATCTCCATCACCTCTTGACTTAATCAAAAGCCAATAAAAATCACACTTAAAATAAAAACAATCTAGCAATTTTTTTTGTTTCTAGGGCTCTGATACACCAACATAGCTTAGGCTAGTATCTTGGAGTAGGGAGTAATTAACTCTCCAAGATAGCAAAACAAAAAAGTAGCTTTATCTTGCGGTAGGAGAAATCCAATTGTTGCATCTATGCTCTGGGAAAGCTCCTCTTAAAGGAGAAGCATGAGATTGTGTCCGAACAAGTGTGGGAATCAATCCTTCCTCATTGGGAACGACGCCAGATATTCATGTATTACAAATGGTAAACCTCAGATTAACCATTGTCGAGGAGCCTGGGGTCACTTGTTGGTAAACCTCGGTTTATGTCGAGGAGCCTTCAAGGGGATTGAGCTTGCTACTCTGCCCCTTGCGTGCGTTATCAGAATCGTAAGACGATCCCACCAGGTATATTGTTTCTGTTGGTAACCTTAGTGACCATATTCTCTAGGATTCTTTCCTAAAGGTGACAGTGGCGGGAAGATCCCACTGTACCTGAGCAAGAACGTCGCTAGACTCACTTGGATTTTCTGGGGGGGTTCTCTTCACTCGAGACAGTTAAGTGGAGAAACTTGTGCCAGTCTATTCATTAAGCACGTTGCCGGGTTAACTGTTCCAACCGCTATTTCTCTATCGAACTCTGTGACGTTGGATTTCATCACCAACTAGTGTTTTCGGTCCGGAAATTTACTGTTTGTGTGTGTTTGATCTCTTATATTCTTTAGGCGTGTGATTCAATTTGTTTGGATCTTTAGAGGCTTTAGGTGATTTTCATTGAGATTTTACTTTGTTTGCGTGTGAAGTAGTTAAAAGTCTTTAACTGTGGCTGAATTACCGAGGCATTCTCGTAGACTTCGGGGCCAATCCCTTGAGTTTGTTAACGTGGCTGAGTTACTGAGGACGTCCCATAGACTTCGGGGTCAACCTCCTGAGGACGTACCGAGTCAACTTGAAGGATTAAAAGTCCTCGTGTCTCCTAGTGGTGATAGAAGTGGGTCACCTGAAGAAGAAGAACCTTCTTTGATAGTACATTCTGATTCTCAACCGTTAGTAATTTCAGAAGTTACTGGTAGTGTTGCATCTACTAGTGATATAGGTGAAGAGCCTGAAATATCTGAACCCGAATCTAAAATTGCTGCTACTCCCATATCAGAGTTTGTTTCTCCAGCTTCTAGTGGTCCTAGTTCACCTAGGGTAGAAACTGTAATTACCCAAGATCTTCCTTCTGGACTTATAGCTATTGAAGAACTTGCTATTCCGGATAGCGAAGAAAGTTTTCCTTTTCCAGAAGATCGACCTATCTTAGACCTTAGGGAGCGTGAATCAATCTTTTATAGTCCTCCTAGGAGCAGTGCTTGGTATCGTTCAATGACTAATCTTTTGGAAAACCCGGGACTAAGTTTTTCACCACCTTGTATTTTTTATCACCTAGCACCTAGAGATTACTATCCTTTATTGAATATGTCTAGTCTGTCATCCATGTTTTCTCAATCTCCGGAAGCCTATTTGTACAACAGTCCTTCTGTTCCTGTTGTGTATCAGTCCATTTCTGGTACTTTTTCGAGAGCATCTCCTCAACCTATTGAACAGAAGTTATTAACTGGAAGTAGTGGTACTAAACCGTTGAGTGTAGAAGATTTTCTTATGATGTTAGGTTCTCAACCTCAAGGTGGCCAGCTACCGCCTGGGGGGCAAACTCAAGATACCCAGTATATGCCTGGGGGGCAACCTCAAGGTACCCAGTATATGCCTGGGGTGCAACCTCAAGGTACTCAATTTTCGCCTGGGGGACAACCTCAAGGACAGTACATACCTACGGGACAATACGTTCCTCAAGGTCAACCCCAGACTCAATATGTACCCCAAGGTCAACCTCAATATCAATATGCACCTCAAAATCAAACTCAATATCAATATGTACCTCAAGGTCAACCCCAGTATCAGTACGTGCCTCAGGGTTATCAACCCCAAGGTCAGTACCCATCTCAAGGTTACCAACCACCTTCTGGTCGATCATATTATCAACCCTACCCTCAACCTAGTTATGGTCCTCAATATCCTCAACCTATTATGGGTCCATACCCCAGAATGAATTTAGTGTGGGATCCATCTCAATCCCAATAGTTCTTGCAACCGAATGTGCAGTTGTCATCTCAAACTGGACAACCCTTGGTTTCTGGTTCATCCCAACAACCTGTCCAGCCTACTATTCAAACTTATGCACCTTCTGTAGTTTCTCAGTCTGGGCCTAATACACCTCGTACTCCGCCTCAAGCATCTGCTGTGACTGCTGCAACATCTGTTCCATCTACCCCACCTTCTTCTGGAGTATCGACAGCTCCAGTTTCTACTATCCCAGTATCTACTCCTCAGACATCTTTACCTCAGTCTGGAACCAAGGTCCATACTTCGGTTCAGATGCCTGTACGAAGTACGGTTGTCACTACTCAACCTCAATATAATAAACAACCGTACCAAGGACAGTACCAATACGATCCTGCTCCGCAGCAACCAACCTATCAGTATCAACTGTACCCTGGGTATACATATCAACAACCTCAGCAACCCTAGTATGGTTCGGTTAATCCTAGTTTTCCAGGAGGTCAAAATATCCAAAATGCAATTCCCATTCCTAGTTATCCTGGATATCCTCCTCCTGGGGTTGGTCTGCAAACCCAGAGTTTTAGGGACCCTAATCATCAGTTACCGTTTATCACAACTTTGGACTTGCCTTACTTGACACACCTTAGGAACGATCCAATTAACTATCTTCAGTATTGGCCGCCAATGCCGTATAAGTTGCCCAGTGATATTCCTAAGTTCGAAGGTAATCCAGGAGAGGACCCGTCGAACCATGTGATGACTTATCACCTCTGGTGTGCATCTAACTCCATTTCAGATGATTCGATTCGTTTACGTCTTTTCCAGCGCACTCTAATTGGGCTTGCGGCCAAGTGGTACATTGAGTTACCGCGAGCCACTTTTTATAACTTTAATCAGTTAGCTACCTCATTTTTAACTCATTTTCAGCTGCCATTCAGATATGACAATGGCACGGAATTATTAACTTCGTTAAAGCAGTCAACGTCCACATACATTTCAGATCATATCCATGAATGGAGGCGTCGATGGAGTTTAGTGAAAGTTTATATCCCAGATCAGATCTTAGCTGAATGGTTTGTAAAATCTTTACTACCCAAGATCACTGAGGATGTAGCTAAGGCAAGAGTAGTTACTGAGTAACAAGTAATTGCTCAAGTACAGTACCTTGACTTAGTTTATACTTAGTCAAGTACGTTACACGAGAAAATCCCCGATCTACCCAAACAAAATCAAATCGCTGCTGCTCCTTCAGGGTCTCATGCCGCTGATGGTATGATTGGTATGGTTAATACCAAAAGTAAGAAGAAATCTTCCAAGAATTCTTCTCCTATCATAACCTTGCTAGATTCCCCGACAGGAGAGTCTTCCGCGGAACTTTCCGCCAATATTCACGTTGTAGAGTCATCTACAGCTAAATCCAAAATGGTGGTAAGAAGAAATGGAAGAAGAAAAATAAAGTAGATAAAAATTCAAAAGAGAAACCCAAAAAGGTAGAACCAACTGATGAAAAACGCAAACCTCGTTATCCATGTCTCATCTACGATGAAGAACATTATACGAGAGACTGCCCTCATCGCGCAAAGGTTGCGAAAATTATCAAAGGTTCCTAAACTCCTGCTATCTTGAAGGATCCTTTTCCAGCGCAAGACAGTAAGATGATAGGTTCATCCTCCAGTGCCAATGAAGAACCCATATTGATGATGTCTCATGTTAGGATTGCGACTCGATCGCAAGATTATGGCAATAAAAGTCCTATTGATGGTAAAGAAGCAGAATCTTCTCATTCGAACCCATCAACCTTAGCTCCTGGTTCCGATCCACTACAGATCGAGAAACCTAATCCAACTTAGTAATCAAACCGCCCGCTAAGGGTATACTTCGAAAGTCTGCTTTCAATCCACATGTGAGAGCAGCTCAGAACTATAACATTGTTGAGGATTTAGCTATTTCTCCCTCAGCAATATCGGCTTTGGAAGTGCTGCAATCCTGTCAAGCACAACGCAAGTTACTTTTGTCGGCTATAGGAGCTGTTGACATTCAGGACCTGAACCTTATAATCTTTGATCTAGAAAATAGTGCACCACGCTTACCCCATCAGATGGCTGTCTAGATTCCAGTGATAGTAAAAAATAGACCTGTTCATAGGACTGTGATTGATAAGGGAGCTTCCACGTGCATTATGTCGATACAGTGTTGGAGATCGTTTGGTTCTCCTTCACTAAATCAATCTCCGACGATTCTTAAGGCCTTTGATGGCCGTGGGTTTCATCCTTTCAGCATTTTACAGGATCTACCTATAAGGGTTGAAGGTAAAACTGTTAATCTAGATGTGGAGGTGGTTGATGCCCCTCTGGATTACAACCTTCTCTTGGGTCGTAGTTGGTCTTACGCTATGACAACTGTTGTTTCATCGGCTTTTCGACTTATAAAGTTCCCTCACAATGGAAAGATCGTAACCTTAGACCAATTGTCATACTTTTCATCCGACACAGCCTCTGCTGAGAGCATTCAGCATGTTGGTAAAGCGACGATCCCTTATAAGGATGTTGGTGTAGGGTTAGTTAAAGATTCTGGTTTACTGGGTACTTTTCCTTTCCCTCCTATCAACGCATCGTCTTCTACTACAACCATTCATATGATTTCATCAGAAACCATTGTTAATGATGATCCTTGGATCATACCTTATGAATCTGAGATAAACTCATTTGGTACTTTTATGCCTTTGAGCCTGTATGAACTTGCATATCAGACTGTGCAGTCGTTTTCTGACACAACATCAACCCAAATCGACTTAATGAATGTGGTCCATGAGGAATCACTTTCGACATCAAACTCGGGTTTAATAACGTTTTCTAAACTTGTTCAAACTGATGAGAAAATTCGTGAAATCCTATGCATCGATGAGTTACCATGGGAAGATCTTCTTCACAGATCTTCGTTTTTACCCGAGAGCGATCGTTTCAAAAATGATTTTTCATCAAATTTTACGACTGAATATGTTAAGGGCGCTCAGAATCCAATGCATCATCCCGATTCTGAGTTAAACTTGGGAAATATTTCTCGAACTATTCCCCTTGACATTTCAGTTAAGCCTGGAATTGTTGAAAATGTTCATCTAGGTGCCTCTTGTACGGAAAATGAAATTCAAACATATAAGGCCCTATTTCAAGAATTCTGCGATGTGTTTGCCTGGTCATATGAGGAAATGTCGGGAATTGACCCAGAAATTGTAGTTCATGAAATCAAAACTTACCCGGATGCTAAACCCATTCGGCAACGTTTACGTCAGATTCACCCAAGAAAAGTTGCTGCAATTAAAGAAGAAGTTGAAAAATTACTCAAAGCAAGTTTCATTTATCCAATCCCATTAACGGATTGGGTATCGAATATTGTTCCCGTCAACAAAAAGCAAGGGACAATAAGAATATGTATCGACTATAGGGACATTAATTGAGCATGTCCAAAGGACAATTACCCTACTCCCTATATCAATCAAATCATTGACGATTGTGCTGGCAGTGAAATTTTCTCCTTTATGGATGGCTTTTCCGGATACAATCAAATCAATATTCTACCTGCCGATCAACCAAAAACGGCATTCATCTGTCCGTGGGGGACATTTTCTTATTGCAAATTACATTTTGGGCTTAAGAACGCTGGGGCAACTTTTCAATGGGCCATGTCTTACACTTTTCATGATATTAAGCACATTGTGCAACCTTATCTTGATGACTTGCCTACTCATTCATTACATCGAGCTGACCATCTCGTCCATTTTAGAGCAATTTTTATGAGATGTAGGCATTATCAGATTAGGTTGAATCCCCACAAGTGTGTGTTCTGTATTGAAACGGGTCAGTTACTGGGGTTTTTTGTTTCGAAAGCCGGTGTTCGCGTCGATCCCTCAAAGGTTGAAGCCATTATCCGATTGCCTCCTCCTTCGAGTCTTCGCCAAATCCAAAGTTTGTAGGAGAAAGCACACTTTTTATGTCGATTCATCCCTAACTATGCCAAGATCACAAAGGTTTTTACCCAGTTGTTGAAGCAGAATACTTCATTCTTTTGGGACGAGATAGCTGAGAAATCTTTTGATGTGCTAAAACACGCGTTGACCCATGCACCGCTGTTGCATCCTCCCAACTACAACCAGGACTACTTCTTGTATCTCGCCACTTCCTATTCCACCATCAGGAATGGGTTAGTTCAGAAGATGATTCGTACTAAATGTGATTATATACCTTAGTCGCACGTTAAATCCAACTGAGCTAAAATAATCACATGTGGAGAAATTGGCATTGGCAGCTGTTCAAGCTATCCAACGTTTTTGTCATTACATTTTACTACATAAAACTACAGTTATTTCTGATTGCAACCCTATGATCTATATTTTGACCAAGAAATTGCTAGGGGGAAAGTACTGCAAATGGATTTTTATCCTGCAGGAGTTCAACTTGGAGTTTGAAAAGTCTAAGTCAAAGAAATCTTTAGTTTTTGCAGAATTAATGTGTGACATCCCGCGTGCTGACACGAAAACTGTGGCGGAGGAGCCCATTGCGAATGAATCCTTGTTTCTAATCAGCACTTTAGATCCATGGTATGGGGATATCATCATTTATCTCCAAACCCAAACCTTTCGGTCAGATCTTTCATGATCGGACCGTCGAAAAATCTGATTCCACTCCCAACAATTCAAAATTATTGGAGATACTCTTTATCGACGTGGGGCAGATTCTATTTTTCGACGTTGTTTGACTCATAAGGAAGCTGAAAGGGTCCTAAATGACTGTCACTCTGGAGCGTGTGGTGGTCATATGTTTGGGTATGCCACTGCCCAAAAGATATTGCACGCTAGCTATTTCTGGCCATCTATGTTTAAAGATTGTATTATTGCGGTCCGAAAATGCCACAACTGCCAAATTTTTGATCGAAAGATGCATGCTCCACCTGCTTCTCTTCACCCTATCATTGTCGTTGGTCCTTTTGCCAAATGGGGTATCGATTTTATTACATGTAACCCTCACTCGGACGGGGGGCATGCATATATTATCCTTGCGGTAGATTATTTTACTAAGTGGGCCGAGGCGATGCCTACATTTGAGGCAGACAGGAAAATAGCTGCGATTTTCATATTCAATCATATCATTTCTAGGTTTGGTATTCCACAAGCGATTATCACTGATCATGGGCGTCATTTTCGAAACATTATGATGACTGAACTTACAGACCAGCTTGGCTTGCGTCACGATAGTTCAACTCCTTATTATCCACAAGCTAATGGCCTGGTTGAATCCATCAACAAAGTTTTAGTCATCATGATCCGACGAATCATTGGGATTCATCGGTCGAATTGGCATAACATGTTATTTTCAACGTTGTGGGCGTATCGAACCTCAGTCAAAACATCAACAGGGTTCACTCCTTTCCAACTAGTTTATGGTTTGGAAGCTGTGTTACCTATTGAGTGCGAAATCTCGTCATTGCGAATGGCCATCGAATTAATTCCAGCTACTTGCGAAGAGGAAAGATGTTTATTATAATTAGCTCAGCTAGATGAGAATTGCTGCGATGCCACATTAACGATCGAATCTCATGCCAAACGTATTAAGGCTCAGTATGATCGAAATGTAACCCCTCGAAAATTTTCGGAAGGAGATCTAGTCCTTTTGTACATTCAAGAAAATGATAAATTAGGCACTGGAAAATTCGTGCCTATGTGGCATGGTCCCTTTTTTGTCAAGTGAAAGCTAGCGAAAGGGGCCTATGAATTGGTAGACTTTGATGGGGTCTCTTTAGGTAAACCCAGAAATGGTCTTTACCTGAAGAGGGTATTATGCTTAAAACGAGTGTGGAGATTTTTTAGTTAGGTTAGTTTTTCTTCTAGCTGGTGTGTTTTAGATTAAAGCATGCTTAGCTTAGAGATTGAATATTGGTTTCGCTGATGGCGCTCGTCGTAGTACACGGAATATTTCTTCCATAGATTTGGTTATCTATTCACCCTCTGACGAGTTGGTATCTATGCATGGGGTAAGCCTCAATCAAACAACGAACAACATTGCAGAGTATAGTGCAGTGGTGGAGTTATTATCTGAATCTATTTCATTTTGGATTCGTAGTTTGATAGTGAGGTTAGATCCTGAACTTGTTGTATTACAGTTTAATAGAGTATATGCCATTAGAAATCCAGTTTTATTAAGATTATTTTTGAGAGTGCGTCTCTTGGAACATGAATTTGACTATATTGAATATCAGCATATTCCAAGATCTTTAAATACATTAGCAGATGCAATTGCTTCTCAAATATTACGTAGACATGTGTGATAATCATACAAGTAAATTTAAAAACATTCCATAACATGTTTAAAAAGACAAGCTAGTAATAACGATATCATATATATAGGAGTGTGTAAAAAAATACATCGTCCTCAATCATAGGTTGAAAAACACCTTATGATCGGCAAAAATGATAGGTACAAAAAGCAAAATGTCATGTGTGACTACAATAAGCGATCATCCCATCACTGGTGATGATCTTGATACGAAACCATTGCACGGGCCACCTTACAAAGGAACCTCCTGAAAGGTCTGGGAACTCCAAACACATAGCGCTGAAGTCGACGAGGGATGTCGTCTATGTTGGTCTCAAGAATGTCCCCTGTCAGGCGCTCTAGGTGACTCTCCAACTCGGCCAAGGTCTTTGCTGATTCATCCCGTGGGGCTGGAGCCGGTGCAACTAGTTGTTTTCTCTCGAAAGGCTAGAGAGCGGCTGGTCGCTGTGGACCCACATCTACATTTTGAAATTATTACTATCAATTTTGAGACGATATAGAAACAAAAAAATTAACATTAGGAAAGTGTTGAAAATGATTTTACCTGAGTCGTCCCACTTCTCTCCTGGAGGAAGAGCCATGTCTGGGTCTCCACAAAAATCAACCCCAGCATAAGGGAAATCCTGAATAGAAAAAACCTGGTTCTCCAACCATTGGAAATACTCAGGTTTGAACTGAATGACCTCGGTCCCCTCGTCAGGATGACAGGCCATGACTGCGACCCATCGCATCAGTTTGGGCTCTCGGGGAAGCCCAGCTCCAACTGTAAGGTGTTGCGGGATAAGCATAGGAATCCTCTCCAGGCCAAAACTCAGTCGTCCATTCTTGGCCCTGGTCAATTGGCCCTTCACATTGGCCAACACAGCATCGCACCAGTTGAAGATGGTGCCCTGAAAGCAATCAACTGCCATACGCATATGGGATCCGGTGGCAACATGTAATGCGGCAGCTCCGCAAAGTCTAGTAATAGTGAATGCAATCACCATAAGCTTAGGATGGGATATGGTTTTTATGTCTATCCCTTTGTCTATAGTCTGGCGGTTGCAGTACTCTAACCGAAGGCTATCGACAGACTGCCCACTTGCCCTAGTCCCGAACAGAGTCAAGTCAACGCCTCTCTTAGGCAAACCAGTCAAGAAGTATATATCAGCCGGCTCGATCTCGAGCTGGTGGCTGCCAATAAAGAAACATCGGTCCTGGATGCTCCATCTGTCAACCATCCACTGTAAGAAATCCACCTGAGCCCTCATGCCAGGAATGGCCCAGTATTTGTATAAGTCGCACACCCTCAAAGCATGAAGTGAAGGTTGATGATTCCATGCGGCAGCATCCACATCCTTTTGCTCTCGTTCGCACCAATCTACCATGGTGTACTAGCTACATCAAGCAAAAAGATCAATTTAGAAGGCTAGAAAAACTTTTCATTGGTCTGTTTTTGAAGATTTTTGGGTTAAAAACCCTCGCGGTGGGGCCCGCACCCTACATTTTAGATACAGTGTGTGGGACCGCACTTTGTCTACATGGAAGGTGCGGACCCCGAGCTTTTTCCCAATGGAGAAAAAGTCGGGGTCCGCAGGTTTGCAGTGGTGAGCCTGTGTACCCTGAGCGCGGGTTTTTTGCCTAAAAACCCTCCCAAAAAATGAAATAAAAGGACCAAATTGAAAAATGAAATGGTTAAAAATGAAGAGGAGGATGATGTGGATTACCTGGAGAAGACGGCGTTCGATTCTGACGCTTGGATTTTTCGCAATCTTCACAGGAAGTTTTCATAGCAAAAGCACTATTTTCTCACCCAAATCACAAATGGTAAAAATGAATGGTGAAAGCCCCTTTTTATAATTTTTTTGAGTAAATAAATTGCAAATTTGTTTATGTTTCACTTTAAAAAGGTATTCTTGCGACATTTTTATCTCTTTCAAGTAGGTATGAGTAATGTTTGTGTTTTTGTGCAAGATGACAGGATTATTCAGGCGAAATCTATCATTTTCAGCTAGAGTCACCTTTAAGCCCTTTTTTGACTCCTAAAACATGAAAAGATTGCCGAGTTTTTATTTTAAGCTCGTTAAAACAGAATTAAAAGACGGTCTATTTACAACTCTTTTTCCGACCGTAAAAACATAAAAAGGTTGTCGGATTTTTGTCATTTCAAATTTGATATTGGTTATAAAACGATGTGTCCTTGGTTTCTTTTTTACTTTTTCGGATCAAAGACACTAATAACGAAAATTACTCCTTGGTCGTAAAAGATCAAGCGGTTCTCTCAAGTATTATTTTATACTTTTTCGAGCTTGGGAAACACAAATTTATGAAAAATTCAACCCTGGAGTCTTCTTACGTTTTTTCAGACTCTCTAAAAATGAAAAATGCCGAGTTTCTCCTATACTGGACTCATTAAATTTCAACAGTAAAGGACCTCTTCAATTACAAATAGGAACGAACCACTCCTTCTTATGGTTCGAATTTAAACTAAGTTGGACTCACCCGAAGGGTGAGCTTATAATCAAGCATATGTTATCCTCCTCAAGCTTGTAAAAAATAAAGAGGTACTTGCCAGAAATGGTGGGGGAAAAGAGAGAAAAGTAAGCCTGTTTGTCATACTTTATAACCACTCTTGAACACAACACTTTCATTCACCTGGGTTGCGAAATCCTTTACCTAACATTTGATCAAACCATATTGAAAGTCTTCAGCCGATTTCCGGGTATTAAATTTGGGTCAATTGTCACCAAACCATCTGTCGTGTCGTTATGTGTTCAAGAGGTTAGTGCAAATAAGACATTCATCTGCAAAATTTCTTCAGCTTGATCTATGATTTTGTGTTGTGGGCTTGCCTACGACGGATCACTTTCTATCAACTTCAACTCATTATTTAGAAAGATGATCTAAGAATCGTCAGTACCTTGAGATCTGCATGCCTCAATGGGAGTTTTCTCGCCTTTGACGACAATTTACATCATTGAATTTCGATCAAGGGATCCCATGACATGTTCGACATCAACACATCTTATCACATCTCATGGATTGTACTGAGTACTTTGAGAGCCATTGTCATTATTGGTGGTTTCTCTCACGCTTGTTAACAGTTTACATCATTGACTGGTAATCAATCGGTTTCTACCATGTTCGTCTTCGACACATTCATTCACATGGATAGAATCGTATTGTTTCGGGACGTAGAAATGAAGACCCTGGATCTAGTTTCCACCATCCAGGCTGTGAGGAATTTTGTATTAATTATACTATGGACTATTCATAAACAGATGGCTGCATCCATACTGTGTCCACATGTGTCTGTACTTATGATGTGTTACGATATCATTCCTATATCAGAGCAGTAGTTAGTCTTCTAGTCAGTTTTCAGTCTCTTAGTCAGTTTTTATCTGAGTATAGGAATGCCTACCTCAGCGATGATATGATCTCATATATATATTTTGCATTGAATGTTTTTATAGGTTCCAACCGGGCTCTCCGCAGGATGATCCTCGAAATGATAAAGTACTTCACTCTACCTAAATGATAAAGGAAATCCTCATCTACTAGAGACTTCGCACTTTAGGGGGCAATCTGTTATACAAAAATATTGTCACCTTGATTATTTGCAGTCAGTATGGGTCTATCACCACCTATACCAACCTCCTAAGCATGTCTCAGACCTCAGCTCTTCAAAACAAGCTTTGGAAATGAGAGAAAGACATCAAAAAAGAAATGTAACTCTAGTTCCGCACTTTCTCTCACTTTTGCCTACGGGCCCGCACCTTTTGTTCAGAGTATTTGCATACTTATACGCTCTGTATGTAAAGGGGAGGGTGCGTACCCCTGTGAAAGTCAAAAGGCGCAATTTTTATCTTAAAAAAACTCACTTTGGGTTAATTCTAGAGGTTTCTAGAAGGAATTTTGACGTGGATTGTTCGCTCCAAAGTGGTTCATTGCATCCCAAAAGAGAATGAGCTAATCCCTTGTTAGGAGGAGCTATCCCTTTGAAGGAGGATTCTATCCCTTTGAAGGAGGACCTAGTAACTGCCCTCCATTGCACTATAAATTGAGGCATTGGGTTAGTGGCTAGGGAGGTTAGAAGCTGAACTTTTGAGGGTAAATGCTAGTGAAATCAAGACTTCCTATTTGAGCTTAAGAGGAGAGATCACATACCTTTTTGGCTACATTGGGGAGTGAGTGAAGCTTGTCAAAGTTAGAGGAGACTTCTTGTTGGACCCTGGGAGGAGCTTGTACAGCGTCAAGGAAAAGGTTGTAAAGTTCTTCTTCTTTTGAATTAATATAATCAAACTCATTTTTCTCAACAAGTATCTCATGCTATTTGTTTCATGGACTCCTTGAATTTCATGTTAAATATGCTTTATAATACTGATTATTCAGGTGCTATTTAATCGTTTGACTTGTTTGTGTTTGCAGGTTTGTGACAAAGGAACTTACTTGGATCAAAGAAGCAAAGGCATCCCCAAACTTGTGTTGGACATGAGGTAGGCCTTAAACACATTTGTTGGCCATTATTTATAAAGCACATTTAGAGAAAGATAGTGTGTGGTTGGTTTGCTTGTCATTAGGTCTTCTTTGGATTCTAGGAAGGTCTATCTTGTCCGCAAGATCGAATCATTCCGCATGACAACATTTATTCCCCCTAAAACAATAGAAATCCATTTGGGAGAAGGTTGATTCTACAAGGATCCTAGACATGCACTCACTGATTGTGGTTAGTCAGCTAAATTTCATTATTGGTGCAAAGGAATTTTGGGGTCATAAGTCAAGGATGGACCCATTCGATGATTGCTTCAAAGAACTCTTCTATAAGAAATGTTTAATGGTTGACCTAGATATATGGGAGGATTGGGGCTCAGAGAATTTCTAAAAGGATTGACTAGTTCTTTGTCCTTCATTCCTATGCCGAAGATTGAAAAGATAAAAAACCTATTCTTTCTTTTTTGATATTTCAGACTATGATGTTATCCTTATAGATTGGGAGGGGGAGATATTCCCTAATTATATACCCTTACAATTAAATCATGGGCGATTGAATGATCATGATTTCTATGAACTAGTCAAACAAACGCTCATCCATCCCTATTAATCAGTTTCAAATTGAAGAGGCTTAAAAAGTTGGCGTGTGCATGGATTAGAAAGCACAAACTTGAAATCTCTTAGGAGTTGGCATCCATAAACCAAGATATTCCTTCATTCTTGGATCCATCATCACTGAATACTTCTTTGATCATGTCAAAAATAATATTCCACACCTGGTGTAGAAGAAAAACTATATTTTAATATTGCAAGAAGATGATTGGTGTCTGAAAAGATGGATTTCTTGGATTAAAGGTGGTGACAAAAGTACTAAGTTTTTCCACTAGGATGCAACAAAAATTGAATAAACCTACACTATTTGGGCAATTAGAGGTGAAGGTGTTCAAACACTTATATTTATGGAAGATATGAGACATGAGGCTTTCCTTTTCTTCTGCAACTAATATATTTGTCGAGAGAAAAAAACATTGTTGAGAAAATGGAATTCGTGAATTTATTTCCAAGAATGATCGAGGAGGAAGATTTAGTGGTGATGGATGCCCCAATTACACAAGAATAGATCTTAGAGACTTTAAAAATATGGTGAAGGATAAGAGCCCGGGTGCCAATGGCTAGCCCATTGTGATTTTTCTCTTCTTCTTTGATCTTATGGGGCCAAAAATAATCCAAATGATGGAAGAATCTAGAATTTCTAGCCACATATCAGGTGCTATGAATGTAACATTTTATTCTCTCATTCCTAAAAAGAGGAATTCTCTTTCATTTTCTTATTATAGACCCATATTCCTATGAAATTCTATTTACTGAAAAGTTTCTAAACTTTTACCTAACATAATGAAGAAGATTTTGTCCCTACATATTACTCTAGAACAATTTAGTTTCTTAACTAACAGGAGAATTCAAGGTGTGGTGGCAATTGCATAAGAGTGTATACACACCATTAAATCCAAGAAAATGAAGGAATTATTAATGAAATTTGACTTGATCAGAGTCTATGATAAGGTTGAATTTTAATTTATTCAAATGATCCTTTACAAAAATGGCTTTCTACATAACCACATAAAATGGATTATGGTCTATGATTGAAAATAATGGTTTTACTAATCAATGGGGAGCCCATTAACTTATTTAGAATCCAATGATGGCTCAGACAAGGATGTGCCTTGTCACCTCTCATCTTTATCTTTGTGATCAATGCACTTAGTAGAAAAATAAAAGTTGAAAAGGAGGATAGGATAATTATGGGTTGCAGGATCAAGAGGAACAATTCTCCAACACACCTCATGTTTGCAATTGATTCCCTATGTGCAGAGTAAGCATAAAATGTCGAATGGGAGAATTATGTCCAAGTCTTCTTGTAGTTTGGCAAAGCTTCTGGCCTCATAATTAACAACGGCATATTAGAGATTATTTTTTATCTTGGGGCTTCAAAGGCCATTACTCATATCATTTCCAAGATTTGGAACAAAATTTGTTCATTGTCTGAAAACTTTAAATATCTGGGCTTCCACTTAAAGCCTTCAAAATATGAAATCTTGGACGGCTCATGGCTGATCACAAAATTTGAAAATAAATGACTTTGTGGCTCCACAAATGGCTCACTCTTAGAGGCATGGTCATTGTCCTTCAATGAATTTTGGTATATTTGATGCATTTATTCCACATCCCACCAATTATCATTAATTTAGTAGATTGAATCGTCGCGGAATTCCTCTAGTTTGCGGTTAGAAAAAAAAAAAATCAATCTCATCAAACTAGAGTCTATATCCAGTCATTTAAGGTGGGTGGGTAGTTAATTCAGGACACTAGAACATTCAAATTATCTCTCTTGGCGTAAAATTTTGGCAAGAAATATTTTTTTCTAAATATATCTAGGAAAACAATTTAGAAAGTTGGAGCATTGCAGGGGCACCTTCTCATACAAAGCCATCTTACATTTAGTGTAGCATAATGGATGCACCTCCTTGGTTTTGGTCCATTCTTCATTGGATCATGGATGGCAAGTCAAAGGTCCTCATTGGGGTAGATGTGATGAAAGATTTCACTGGAAACTACATACTCATTGTCCCATTAAATCAATGACTCAACAGGCGTAGCTAGAATTCATTAGTCAATCTTTGTGGTAGAAGATTTTTTTTTTCTTTCTTCAAATTCTTTGCCTCATGAATGGCACATTGGCTTGTCGGGGCATTTCCTCATTGAATGGAACTCTATTATTGTTAATTGGGCAAAGCTGGTATCCCTATGTCCCAAAAATAGGACAAGATTGTTTGAGAAGGACATGCAGCTAAAGGACGCATTTATGCCATGGAAGCTTACTCATATATCTCCATGAACATCCTTCCCAATCCTGCCACTGATTGGACTACTCAAATGTGGAAATGAAATGCTTCTCTCAAGCTTGAATGCTTCACTTGGTTGACAATACATAACCATACTCTAATTTGGGTGAACTTGATGAAATGTTTCTTTCAAGGGATGGGAATATGCTCTCTTTCTACGTTGGTATGATATCCCCAACAAATGTAAATATTTAGTTTACTGCAAAACTAGAAAATTGATTATTATTATTAAGTTATAAAACTATTTATTGAATTAAGTTATGCAGGAATGGAATAGCAGTTATATGTAAATATTGTTTTCACATGTTAAGTAGTTAGGATTGACAGTTATTTGTCCTAACTAATTTATTGGATATTTATTCAAGAAACATCAAGAGGATAGGGGTATCTGAGATCAATAAAAAGGACAAAATATTAAAAAAAGAGAACTTTGCGCTAAAGGGTCAGGCATACTTCGAGAGCTAAGTCTGGTTAGGCCTGGGTAACTATTCTATGAGAGATTATAGTCTCAAAAGATAGTTCCTGTGTGTGAGGAACAACTCGGGGGGAGACAAATCGTCAAGGCAGTGTCATGAATGGGAGGAAAGGAGCATCGAAAGTCAAAGTTTGATAGTAGACTCTTGCCTGGAATTGGACAATAATTCAAATAAGTGTACTCTTGTATTGTATAGGTACAATAATTTTTAATTTTTAGGTTTAAGGTCCTTTCAAAAATAAAAATGAAAATATGTACTTCGAACAGAAGTGAGAAAACTAATGTTATTCTGTGTAGTAAAAGAAAGCATAGAATTGATAACAAACAATTTACTTATTGTATGCTCAAGGGAGGAAATTTATAACTGTCATAATTAAAAATCATGGTAGCCATCTAAGGAACAATAAACAGTAGTTGATTAAGCTACATTAGCCCTTGAATTCCTTTCATAGGAGAACATAAGATTCCGTCGATTATCTTTACCGCAGTAAAATATTACAATAGTAATAGGGTTTTGATGCAAATGCCAAACCCAAAATATCGAGAGATGTAAATGATTACAGCGGAAACAGGGTTTTGTTGCAAATTGCAAACGCAGAATAATGAGAGATGTTGTTGGCATAATGAAATTTATTATGAAATAACTCTTATAGAATTCCAACAAATAGTATAAAATTTAGATACAGTTTTCAACCAGAGAAGGGTTAAAAAGTTACAGTCATTCTAATATACAGGAAACAACCCATAAGGGTTATTTTCAAATAAAGAAAAGGTAATAAATCTATTTTTATTCCATTGATAAAGAACTTGCTGCACTCCATTAACTATCAACTGGCCTTTGAAATTTTATAATCAAACTATTACATAGTAGACAAATGAGTTTCGAGGAAAATACCCATGAAATCAATTAGGATGCAAACTTCCTTAACCATATCATTATGCAGAGAATAATAAAACCAAGGACAAGTTTGAATCAAAAGTAAACAATCTGAACAGGATGAGAATGACATGTCAGTGACAATAAATAATTCATATATTAACATTGGAGACTAAAAAACCCATCTCCATTTAACCATAGTCTAGTGGTAGGATGAAAAAACAAACTAAAACTTGGGATCACACTGCTAGGTTCTACCACTTCCCTGTAACCAAGATAGGCCAAGGTAAGCCAACAAGGGTTTAGGGTAAACCCAATTTGTATTAAAAAAACTAGTTTATAATAAGAACCCAGAATAATTACATTAAAAATGCTTGAGAGACAAGAATTCACCTAAAATAAATTATGGCTATCTACAAAAGCTACCATATAGGTGTAATGCCTTCTACTAAAGCACAGTACATAGTAAAGAGACTAGATGGTTTCATTTTAGATCTGCAAGCCACTTTGGAAACACAATCTCTAGCTTTTGCCCCTCATCGTGACCCAAAACCCTATGTTTAAGAAGGAAACCTTCTCTGAGATGCAAATCGGGTCTAGGGTTTTCCCTGCATGGCTGTGTATTCACTAGGAATCCACAATTATGTAGAGGCCAGGCCCATCTATAAACAAAAGCATCAACCTGAAAGGTAAACCAACTAACTATGCACAGAGAAGCCATTCCAGAGGGAAATACAAAGCAACATAACCAATCTTACCCGCGAAGGAGAGGCAATGACCCAGAGCAGTGTATACCGAGGAGATAGGTTGCAGTGGAGGCATGAGGAGGTGTAATCAACCTCCTCCATCTAATGGTAAGTGATAATAGCAACCATGGATGAAAAATGAGTATTGAGGCCAGGAGGGTCAGCTGGAGGGAAATTTAGGATTCAAGGTTCATTCCACCACCGGGCCTATGCAGTCATGTCACCCAGAACATTGAATGCAGTGATAAATCAGTTACAGGAAAAGTAAATTATGTGGTATTTTAATAAAAGTGGCCACCATCCCTCAGACTAGCCTCGTAAGGTAGAAATAATTGTAGCAAATCATTAATGCAATTGATTAAATATACCAAGAGATATATGTGGATAAACTGGAAGTTATAAAACTGTTGTATAGAACTTTGTCAATCATGTCAACATTATTAGTACATATACGTGTAATGTTTATTTCCAGTAATTTTTTTATTGTATATATATTATTCTTATGTGGGTATGTGACATGTGGTATTAGAGCACTCAAGGTGATATTGAGGCCTTTGGAATATAATTGTATAAAACATTTTTGATGTGCACAGAGAAAGTAGTGAGCATGAGGAGGACAAGAATAACACCACACAGACCCATGATAGGAACGGGGCCAACATCCTTTGAAGAAATAAACCCTACAATATGGGTACAGTTGAGGGAAGAGCTGCGCAATACCAATACTGCAATCATGGAAACTGTACAAGGATTGATGGATGAGAAGGCTCAGTTACGGGAAGGTAGTGAAAGGTTGATTCAAGAGTAGGAGAAGATTATGAAGAGTTTGTCTAATAAACAAAATCATCGCCCACCAATACCCAATCCTGAGCACATAAATATGACTAGCGAACAATAACTTCGAACTGAGAACATGGAAACAAAAGGTGGCAAAGAGAATCGTGAAGAAGAGTTTGATAATGTGTCAGAACACAAGACACAAAAAAGATAGAAAATAGAACTTCAAAGGGAATTTTGAAAAATAAAACCTCCCCTCTTTATGGTGAACAAGAAGAGGCAACTGAAGCTTGGCTCATGAATATGAACAATTATTTTCAGCTGTATGAATACGACCATAATTTAAAGGCTCACTTGGCCATCTTTTAGCTACAAGGGAAGGACACTCTGTGGTGGGAAGAAGTAAAAAATGTCTATGGAATAAACGAACAAACCATAACCTGGGAAAATTTTCAAAGTTATTTTAAAGAAAAATATTTAACTAATAGACTTTATGATGAAAAGGTAAAGGAGTTCCATGATCTTCGATGGGGTCAATTTTCCATGGATGAGTTCATAGAAAAATTCAAATCTTTTCTTAGATATGTTTCTTACATACAAGAAGAAAAGGTGAAAGTGTAGCGGTATATCAGAAATTTTCTGATGCTCATGAAGGATCACCTCGAGTTTGATAACCCGAAAACCATGAACAAAGTTATACGAAAAGCTTGAATATGCTATTAGTAGAGCTAACAAAAATGAGATGTGCAAAAGTGATGGGCCAAAAAAAGGGGATTAAATTTATGTCCAATCACAAGGGAAATAAGGTCACAGTCAAAAAGGAACCTATAAAGGTCAAACAAGCAGGAACATGAACTGAAATCAACCCACATTCAAGCTCCTAGGTGAGACTAAAACAAATGAGAAAATGGGTAGAACTGAAGTGGAATTACCAACTAGATCCTATGTATAGTGTTGGGGATGTGGAGTGATACATTATGTCAAAAACTTCCCACACCACAAGGGAACTGATCATATTTCATAGATTCAAGAAGCATCTACTGTGGGAGAAATGGCAAAGTGTATTCCTAAAATTAATGCCGCCCTTGAAGACCATCAGGAAAAATACCAACCAACAATGTTAAAATTTGAAGGTAAGTTTTCTAACAAAACTATATCTATTTTAATTGATCCAGGAGCTACTTTTAGTTATATTAGCCCCAAGATAGTAGAACAATGTTGTTTGCAAGCTGTTAAATTTAAACATCCTTGTTTGGTACAACTAGCCACAAGAGAAAAAAGAAGGGTGTTGGCCAAGATCAGCAACTGCCCCATAAAACCAGCAGGCTAATCTATCATGACAGACCTAAATGTGTTATATTTGGGATCATGCGATATCCTTATAGATATGGATTGGTAAGAAAAACATCGTTCCCTCACGAACTGTAGAACCAAAACTATTAACTACATTGATGAGGAGGGAAAGAGGCAGGAAATTAAAGGCATTTTAAGACCTCTGAAACTAAGACCAGTAACAACCTCCCAATTGAAAAATGTATCAGAAAAGGATGACATATTTATGCAATACAAGTAGAATATGCTAATTCAAGGGATAGATTTGTTTCTTTCGAAAATATACCGGTGGTGCGGAATTTTCCAAATGTGTTCCTTGAAGAAATTTTGGGACTTTCTCTTAAAAGGGACATAGATTTCACCATGGATTTGATTCTGGGAGCTGCCCTGGTCTCTCGAGACGCTTACCGAATGAGCATACCAGATTTAACCAAATTAAAAATGTAGCTACAAGAAATGCTTGATAAAAAATATATATGTCCAAGTGTATCACCTTGGGGAGCTCCGATGCTTTTTTTTAAGAATAAGGATGGAACCTTGCAGATGTGCATGGATTACCATTGGTTAAATAAAATGACTATTAAGAATAACTACCCCCTACCTCGTATAGATGAGTTATTTGATCAGGGGAAGGGATCGATTGTATTCTCAAAGGTTGACCTCCATATAGGTTACCATCAGATTCAGGTAAAGGAAGAAGATGTAGCAAAAATTATTTTAGAAATCATTATGGACATTATGAGTTCATTTTGTTGCCCTTGGGGCTGACTAATGCTCCTGTGACCTTCATGTGCCTCACAAACGGTATAGTTCATCAGTATTTGGATATTTTTTTGTTATCTTTTATCGATGACATACTAATTTACTCTTGGAACATAGAAGAACATAAGTACCATCTCCATATTGTTCTGCAAGTTTTAAGAGAACATCAACTGAAGCTAAGTACAATAAATGTGATTTCTTTAAAGAACAAATCTAGTACTTAGGACATGCCATTACCAAGGATGGAATTGTTATGGACCCAGAGAAAATAAAAACTATCATGGAGTTGTTGTTACCAAACGATGTGGCTCATATAAGATCATTCATGTGTCTAGCCAGATACTATAGGTGATTTGTAGAAGGTTTTTCTAGGGTGGCATACCCCATTTCCTCTCTACAAAAGAAGCGGAAGAACTTTAGGTGGATGATGGATTGCCAAAGAAGTTTTAATCAACTCAAATATTTACTTACCACTGCACCCATTTTTAGCATTGCTAATCCAAATAAAGATAATGTGGTTTGTATAGATGCTAGCAAGGAAGGTATAGGTGATGTATTAATGCGAGAAGCAGGGTCATTATCTATGAGTCTAGGAATCTTAAGGAGCACGACCAGAAATATTCAGCCTATGACTTAGAGCTGAATGCAGTCATTCATGAGTTAAAAATGTGGTGACATTACTTCATGGGTAAGAAATTTCTATTAATGACTGATCATCATAGTTTAGCTAACTATTTAAAATAACGTGCTCTGAATGTTAGGCAAGCTCATTGTGTTTGATTACTAAGTGAATTTCATTTTGAAATTAAACAATTGAAAAGAAAGAAGAACTGAGTTGCAGATGCCTTAAGTTAAAAGGTAATTTTTTTTGTATGAGGTCACTTTCAGTGAGTCACGAACTACTTTTTATAAGAAAGTTAGGGAGGCATTAATGTAGACGCAGAATATAAATATTTATGGCAGTGAGCTAAAATTGTAAACAACCTTGAACAAGAACTAGGATATGAGGTCAATCAAGAAGATTTTTTGATTTATAGAAGAAGAATATATGTGCGTAATCAGAAAATCTTAAAAATTTAATCTTAGATGAATATCATAAGATTCTGTATGCTGGCCACCTCAAGTACCAGAAGTTAATTACTGCACTTAGAAAGGAATTTTTCTGGCCGGTATGAAGAAGGAGGTAGCAGAGTATTTAGCCTACTTTCTAGAATCACAACAAGTGAAAGCGGAACACTGTACTCGAGCGAGATTACTCCACCCATTACCTATTCCTGAATGGAAATGGGAAACCATTTGCATCAATTTTACTACAGGATTTCCCAAAAATAAAAAAGAGAACGACTATATAATGGTGGTAATAGACAAGCTGAGAAAATCTACTCATTTCATACCAGTAAAGTCAACCTATAAGGCTGTGCAAATTACTAACATATTTATGCAAAACACTTTTAAATTTGTTGAGATATACAAGATGATAATTTCCAACCGTGATGTAAAATTTACCTCATCTTTCTTGAAAGATTTATTTGAATAATTAGCACTTAGTTGCATTTCAACGCTTCGTACCACTCTCAAATGGATGGACAGACTGAGTGAGTAAATCAAGTAGTCAAAGATATGTTGTGGACTTACGTAATGCGGCAGCCATCAAAATGGGAGGAGTACCTAAATTTGGTAGTGTTTTCTTACAACAATGGTTACCATACATCTTTATAGATGAGTCCATTTGAAGTATTATAAGAATGTAAGTACAGGACACCATTGAGTTGGGGTGGCCCAAAGGACAAATTGATTCTAGCACCAAACATGTTAAAGGAAATGGATGATATTGTTATAAAGGTACATTCCAATTTAAAAGACTCTAAGGATCGACAAAATAATTTTGTTGATCAAAAGAGAAGTTTCCCAAAATTTCAAGTGGGAGATCATGTTTACATATGGGTACGAGCCAATAAGAGTTGATTGTAATGGACCAAATGTGCTAAATTAACACCCTGATTCTATCTTTTCAAATTTTGGCTCGAATCGGGCCAGTGGCTTACAAGCTTGCACTATCCAACCATATTCATGTGCATAATGTCTTTCACGTTTCTATACTTAAGAAATACATATATGATTCTAACCACATAATCAATTGGTAGGACATACAAGTAATTTAGAAAAATTACTTAAGAATAGGATATATTATAATAGATTGATTAATAATGAAGAGGAATAACTAATTTTTCCTTCCTGTGTATAGGTCGAACGAGAAGGCAAGTTCATGGTCGAAATCCTAACTATACTCGAATGGAGAGAAGTAACATTGCGGAAACGAGTTATCACCCAAGTTAAAGTGCTTTTGAAGCACTATGAGCTGAAGGAGGCTATTGGGGAAGACGGATAGGTTGTGAGGGAGACCTTTCTGAACATATTCTCATATAAGAAACATCGAGACAATGTTTATTCTTATGGGGGTAAATGTGATATCCCTATCAAATGTAAATATTTAATTTACTACAGAATTAAACAAACTTATTATTCTTGTTAAGTGCTAAAACTATTTATTGAATTAAATTATGCAGGAATGGAATAGAATTTATATCTAAATATTATTTTCACATGTTAAGTAGTTAGTATTGATAGTAACCTATCTCTAACTAATTTCTTGAATATTTATTCAAGAAAGATCAAGAGGATAGGGGTTTCAAAGATCAAGAAAAAGGAGAGAAGGTTAATAAAAGAGAACTATGCATTGAAGAGTGAGTAAGATTTCCGGAAGTAAGTGTGGTTATGACCATATAGTTTTTCTATAAGAGATTTTAGTCTCAAAATATAGTTCTTGTGTGCGAGGAACAACACGCGGGGAGACACCTTGTTAAGGCGGTCTAACGGTTGGGAGGAAAGGAGAAACAAAAGCAAAGTCTGGTAGTAGACTCTCGTGTAGAATTCGGCAATAATTTAGATTAGTATACTCTTGTATTTTATAGGTAAAATAATTATTAATTTTCAGGTTTAAGGTCGTTTAAAAGAAAAAAGGGAAACAATGTACTTTAGATAGAAGTGAGAAAACTCATGTTATTTTGTGCAATAAAAGAATGCATAGAATTGATAACGAACATTTTAGGTACTGTATGTTCAAGAGAGGAAATTTATAACTGTCATAATTAAAAATCACAGTAGCCATCTAAGGAAAAATAAACAACAGTATTTACTGATTAAGATACATTAACCCTCGAATTCCTTTCATAGGAGAAGATAAGATTACCTGGATTATATTTATCACAGTAAAATATTACAACAGTAACATGGTTTTGATGGAAATGCCAAACCTAGAATATCGAGAGACATAAATAATTACAAGCGAAACAAGGTTTTAGATGCACATGCCAAACCCAGAATAATGAGAGATGTTGTTGGCATAATGGAATTTATTATGAAATAACTCTTAATGAATTCCAAGAAATAGTATAAAATTTAGATACAATTTTCAACCAGAAAAGATTTAAAAACTAACAATCATTCTAATATATAAGAAACAGACGATAAGGGTTATTTTCCATTAAAGAACAGGTAAGAAATCTATTGTTATTCCACTAATAAATAACTTCCCGCACTCGTCCGTTAACTATTAGCTAACCTTTGGAATTTCGTAATCAAACTATTATACAGTAGACAAATGCGTTTGAAGGAAACTGCCCATGAAAACAATTAGGATGCAAACCTCATTAACCATATCATTACATAGGGAATAACAAAACGCAGAACAAGTTTGAATGAAAACTAAACAATCTGAACAAGATGAGAATGGCATGTCTCTGACAGTAAATAGTTCATATATTAACATTCGAGACTGAAATACCCATCTCCATTTAACCATAGTCCAGTGGTAGGACAAGAAAACAAACTAAAACTTGGAACCGCACTGTTAGGTTCTACCACTTACCCTGTAACCAACATAAGCCAAGGTAAGCGAACGAGGGTGTGGGGTAAGCCATATTTGCAATAAAAACCCAGTTTGTATTAAAAAACCCAATTTATAATAAGAACCCAGAATAATTACAATAAAAATGGTTCAGAGACAAGAATTCACCTTCCATAAATTATGGCTATTTACAGAAGCTACCAAATAGGTGTAACACCTTCACTTAAAGCATAGTACCAGGTAAAGAGACTGGATAGTTTCATTCTAGATGTGCAAGCCACTTTGGAAATCCGAACTCCAACTCTTTCCCCTCCTCATGACCCAAAATTTCTACCTCGCAAGATTAAAATACCATAAGATTATCATTGATTCTTATCCAAGTAATGTAAACTGAAATAATAACTTACAACCTTAATTTTAAGAAAGAAACCTTACTTGCGATGCAAATCGGGTCTAGGGTTGCACTGAGTAGGAATCCACAATTTTGTAGAGGCCAAGCCCATCGATAAATAAAAGAATCAATGTTAAAGGTAAAACAACTAAATATGCACAGAAAATCCATGCCGGAGGGAAAGACAGAGCAACATAGCCAATCTTACCCATGAAGGAGAAGCAATGGCTCAGAGTAGTGTATGCTGAGGAGATAGGCCGCAATGGACGCATTGGGAGGCACAAGAAAACTTCTTCGTCTGATGGTAAGCAGTAATAACAATCGTGGATGAAGAATGAGTTTCAAGGCTAGGAGGGCCAACTAGAGAGCAATGGAGGATTCCAGGTTCATTCCACCACTAGGCCTGGGAAGTCACATCACATAGAAAATTGAATGCAATAGTAAATAAGTTTATGGAAAAGTTAATTCTGCGAGATTTTAATAAAACTAGCCACCGTCCCTCGGACCAACTTCATAAGGCGGAACTAATTGTATCAAATCATTAATCCAATTTATTAAATCAACCATGAGATATATGTGGATAAAGTAGAAGTTATAAAACTAATGCAAGGAACTCTGTCAATCATGTCAACGTTATTAGTACATATACGTATGATATTTATTTCCAATTTTTTTTATTTCATATATATTATTCTTACGTTGGTATGTGACATGTGGTATCAGAGCACTCAGGTTGCAATACTGAGACCTTTGGAATATAAGTGAATAACAACATTTATGATGTTCACAAAGAAACCATTCAACATGAGGAGGATTACAATAACACCACACAGACCCACGACTGGAACGGGGTCAACATCCTTTCAAGAAACAAACCCTAAAGTATGGGTACAGTTGAGGGAAGAGTCATGCAATACCAATACTGCAACCATGGAAACTGTACAAGAATTGAACAATGTGGTGGCCCGTTTATGGGAAGATAATAAAAAGTTGATGCAGTAGTAAGAGAAGATTATGAAGAGTTTGTCTGACAAACAGAATCAGACCACCAATCCCCAGTCCTGAGCACGAAAATATGACTGGCGAACAAGAATTTCCAACTGAGAACATGTAAATAGAAGGTGGTGAAGAGAATCATGAAGAAGAATATGATAATGTGTCGGAACACAAGTCACATAAAAGACAGAAAATAGAACTTCAAGGGGAATTTTAAAAAAGAAAACCTCCCCTCTTCGATGGTGAACAAGAAGAGACAACAAAAGCTTAGCTAATCAATATGAACAAGTATTTTTAGATGTATGAATATGACCATAATTTAAAGGCTAGCTTGGCCATCTTTCAGATGCTAAGGAAAGCCACCTTATGGTGGGATGAAATAAAAAAAGAACATGGAGCAAACGAGCAATGTATAACCTGGGAAACATTTCACATACATTTTAAAGAAAAATATTTAACTGAGAGGTTTTATGATAAAAAGGCAAAGGAGTTCCACGATCTTCGATTGGGGCAGTTGTCCATGAATGAGTTCATAGAAAAATTCACATCTTTGCTTCAATATGTTCCCTCCATATGAGAATAAAAGTTGAAGGTACAGTGGTTTATCAGCAGTTTTCCAATGTTCATAAGAAAGCACCTCGAGTTTGATAACCCGAAAAACATGGATGAAGTTACACAAAAAACTAGAATATGCTATCAACAGAACTAACAAAATGGACATGTGGGAAAGAGATGGGCTGACAGAAAGGGGATTATATTTACATCCAATCATAAGGGAAATAAGGCCACAGTCAACAAAGGACCCTATAAAGGTCAAACAAGTAGGAAAATGAACATAAATCATCCCAGATTCAAGCTCCTATGCAAGACTAAAACAAATGAGCAGATGGGTAGAACTGAGGTGGAATTACCAGCTAGACCCCTGTACATTGTTGGGTATGTGGAGGGCCACATTATGTCAAAAATTGCCCACACCTTAATAGAACTGATCATATTTCATAGATATAAGAAGAATCTATTGTGGGAGAAGTGGCAAGGAGTATTCCTAAAACTAATACTTCCCTTGAAGACCATCAAGAAAAATACCAACCAACCATGATAGGATTTGAAGTTAAGGTCTTTGACCGAACTATATCTATTTTAATTTATCGGGGAGCTACTTTAAGTTGTATTTTTTGTAAGATGTTAAATTTAAAAATCGTTGGTTGGTACAACTAGCCACAAGAGCAAAAAGAAGGGTGTCGGCCAAGGTCAGCAGTTGCCCCCTAAAATTAGCAGGCAAGTCTATCATGGCAGACTTGAATGTGTTACATCTGGTATCATACAATATCGTTATAGATATGGATTAGTTAGAAAAACATTGGCCCCTCATTAACTATAAACCAAAACTATGAACTACATGGATGAGGAGGGAAAGAGGCAAGAAATTCAAGGCATATTAAGACATTTGAAACTAAGACCAGTAACAACCTCCCAATTGGCAAAATGTATCGGAAAATTCCACCAAATTTATGAAATACAACTAGGATATGCTAATTCAAAGGATATCTTTGTTTCTTTAGAAAATATACCAGTGGTTAAAATTTTTCTAGATGTGTCCCCTAAAGAAATTTCAGGACTTCCTCCTAAAAGGGACATAGATTTCACCATTGACTTGATTTCGGGAGCTGCCTTGATCTCCCGAGCCCCTTACCAAATGAGCATACCGGAGTTAAGAGGATTAAAAATGCAGCTACAAGAAATGCTTGATAAAAAATATATCCATCAAGTATATCAACTTGGGGAGCTCTGGTGCTTTTTGTTAAGAAGAAGGATGGAACCTTTCGGATGTCCATATATTACCGTGAACTCGAAGAAAATAAAAACTATCATGGAGTGGTTGGTATCAAAGGATGCGGCTGATATAAGATCATTGATGTGTCTAGCCAGATAATATAGGTGACTTGTAGAAGGTTTTTCTAGGGTGGCATACCCCATTACCTCTCTGCAAAAGAAGGGGAAAACCTTTATGTGGACCATGGATTGTCAAAGAAGTTTTGATTAGCTCAAACATTTACTTACCACCGAACCCATTTTTAGCATTGCGGGTCCAATTAATAATTATGTGGTTTGTACATATGTCAGCAACGAAGGTGTAGGTGGTGTATTAATGATGTGAAAAGATAGGGTCATTGCCTATAAATCTAGGAAGCTTAAGGAGCGCGAGTAGAAATATTCAGCATATGACTTAGAGATTACAGCATTCATTCATGCCTTAAAAATGTGGCGACATTAATTGATGGGTAACAAATTTTTGTTAATGACTGATCATCATAGTTTAACTAACTATTTCAAACAACCCAGCTTGAATTCTAGTTAAGCTCATTGGGTTCACTTCTTAAGTGAATTTGATTTAGAAATTCAGCATTTGAAAGGAAAGGAGAACTGAGCCTTAAGTTGAAAGGTAAATTGTTTGTATGAGGTCACTTTCAGTGACTCATGTACTACTTTTGATGAGAAAATTAGAGAGGCAGTAATGCAGGATGAAAAATATAAATATTTATGTAGTAAGCTAAAATTGTAAACAACCCTGAAGAATGACTTGGATATGAGTTAAATATAGAATATTTATTAATTTATAGAACAAGAATATATGTGTCTAACAAGAAAAATCTTAAAAGTTTAAACTTAGATGAATATTATAAGGTTCCGTATGCAGGCCACCTTGGGTACCATAAGTTAATTACTGCACTTAGAAAGGAATTTTTCTAGCCTGCTATGAAGAAGGAGGTAGCAGAGTATTTTGCCCGCTACCTAGAATCCAAACAAGTGAAAGTGGGACACCATACACCAGCGGGATTACTCGACCCATTGCCTATTCTCGAATGGAAATGGAAAAAAACTTCCATCGATTTTATTTCAAGAATGCCCAAAACTAAAAAATAGCATGACTCAATAATGGTGGTAGTAGACAAGCTAAGCAATTTTGCTCATTTCATACTAGCACAGTCAACCTACAAGGCCGTGGAAATTGCTAACATATTTATGCAAATTGCATTGAATACGCAAGATAATAATTTTCGACCATGATGTAAAATTTATGTCAACTTTCTCGAAAGCTTTATTTGAAGTTTTAGGCACTCAATTTCATTTCAACACTTCTTACCACCCTCAAACAAGTGGACAAACCAAGCAAGTAAATCAAGTAGTAGAAGATATGTTGCAGATTTACGTAATGAAGCAGCCACCTAAATGGGAGGACTACCTACATTTGGTAGAGTTTGCTTACAACGATGGTTACCATACATATTTACAGATGAGTCCATTTGATGTATTACAAGGATGTAAGTATAGGAGACCCTTAAGTTGGGGTGGCCTAGAGGACAAATTGATGGTAGGACCGAACATGTTAAAAGAAATGGAGGATATGGTTAAGAAGGTATGTTCTAATTTAAAATTTGTGCAAGACTGACAAAAGAATTTCGCTGATTGGAAGAGAAGTTTCCCTAGATTTCAAGTGGGAGATCATGTTTATGTACCAATACGAACCAACAAGAGTACATTGCAATGGACTGGATGTGCTAAATTAGCACCCTAATTCTCCAATCTGTTTCAAATCTTGGCTCGAAATAGGCCAGTGGGTTACCATCTTGTCCTACCTAGCCATATTCATATGCATAACGTCTTTCACATTTTTGTACTTAAGAAATACATATATGATCCTAACCACATAATCAATTGGCAGGACGTACGCGTAATTTAGAAAAAATACTTAAGAATATGATATATTATAACTGATTGATTAATAATGAAGAGGAATGACTAATTTTTCCTTCTTGTGCATATGTTGAACCGGAAGGTGAGTTCCTGGTTGAACTCATGGGTATACTTGATCGGATAGAAGTAACGATGTGAAAATGAGTTATCACTTAAGTTAAAGTTCTTTGGCAACACTATGGACCGAAGGAGGCTACCTGGAAAGATGAATAGGTTATGAGGGAGACATTTCTGAATCTATTCTCAGAGAAGAAACATTGAGACATCGAATAATTTTAGGTGGGGGGGATGTGATATCCCTAACAGATGTAAATATTTAATATACTACAGAACTAAAGAAACTGATTATTATTATTAAGTGATAAATGTATTTATTGAATTAAGTTATGCAGGAATGTAATAGGAGTTATATGTAAATATTGTTTTCACATGTGAAGTAGCTAGTATTGACAATTACCTAACCTTAACTAGTTTCTTGAATATTTATTCAAGAAATATCAAGAGGATAGGGGTATCTCAAATCAAGAAAAAGGACAAAAGATTGAAAAAAGAGAACTCTTTGCTGAAGGGTCAGGAAGATATCCAGAGCTAAGTCTGGTTAGGACTACATAGCTATTCTATGAGAGATTATACTCTCAAAAGACAATTCCTATGTGCGAGGAACAACTCTGGGGGGGGATAGGTTGTCAAGACGGTCTCATGGTTGGGAGGAAAGGAGCAACAAAAGCCAAAGTCTGGTAGCAGACCCTTGCCTAGAATTAGACCATAATCTAGATAACTATACTATTATATTGTATAGGTACAATAATTGTTAAATTGCAGGTTTAAGGTCCTTTAAAAAAAAAGGGAAACAATGTACTTCAGACAGAAGTGAGGAAACTCATGTTATTTTGTGCAGTGAAAGAAATCATAGAATTGATAACAAACAATTTACTTGCTGTATGTTCAAAAGAGGAATTTTGTAACTGTCATAATTAAAAATCACGGTAGGCATCTAAGGAACAATAAACAACAACGTTACTGATTAATCTACATTAACCATCAAATTCCTTTCATAGGAGAAGATAAGATTCCCTTGATTATCTTTACCACAGAAAAGTACTACAACAATAACAAGGTTTTGATGCAAATTCCAAACCCAGAATATCGAGAGATGTAAATTCTTACAAGAGAAATGAGGTTTTGATGCAAATGCCAAACCTAGAATAATGAGGGATGTTGCTGGCATAATGGAATTTGTTTTTTTTTTTCCCACTGGAAAATCGTAATTTTTCATTAAAGAAAGAAAAATTACATGTTGTAGATGCCTTTACATATGCTGTAAGTTCATCTCCGACATGTGGAGAGGTAATATCTGTTATATCTGGTTCAAAACATATCAAAAATGAATCATCTTGCAGGATTTTCCTTATATAAACTATCTGTAGCATGAAAATATATAAAAACATATCGCCACGCAGGGCATTGAGTATGATTCTGTTCAAAGGCTATGTACAATAATATCAAAAAGCTATAAATATATCTCAGGGGCTGGCAGCCCTGTGGTAATGTGCATCAGAATATGGCCTGTGATACTACTAGTAGTAATCTGCAGCACGTCGCTCCTGTATCAGCCATTCACCTCTAGGAAGTGACGTGGCCTCCTTGGAAAGTTGATCAGTGTTGCTGTTGTGTTCCCTGTAGATGTGTTTACAAGAGATTTCAATAAATTGAGCCTTCAGTATATTAATATCTTCCAAAATATTCAGGAGGGTGTGTGTGTGGCATTCTGTTGTATTATTGAACCAATCAATAATAATATTTGAGTCGCCAAAAATATGAATATGCAAACAATTGTGCCCCAATGCAAAGTGTAAGAGATGACGAAGCGAGATGATCTCAGCAAAATTGTTAGTGCCACGTCCCAGGCCCATCTTGACTTTGTAAAAACGCTGTTCATTTTTGTAGAGAAGGAAACCACCCCCACATCCTTGCTGTTGTGCCGAGCCATCAAAGAAAGCCCAAGGAGTGCTGCGGTCAATGGGAGGAGGGTCACGTGGACTTCTATTCCTAGGCTGTGGAGGGTTAGGCAACGAATGATATGGAGCCGTGATGAGAGAGATAATGTGCGGCCAATTGGGTGGTTTATCGTCAAAGATCATCCAGCTGCGGGCAAGCCAAATGTACCAGCATGTAATGATGGGCAGGCTTTGGAGCTTTGAGAGTTCGTGACTATAATACCAGGATTCCCATGCATGATTTATTTCGAGGCCCTCCCATTTACCTGAGAAATGTATCGATGCAGATATGGTTTGCCAGATTGCAGTTATGGCCGGACAGAGTAGGAAAAGATGTACACAGGATTCCGATGATTGCTTACAAAAAGTGCACCAGGTCGACCCGTATACAGCCCGACGCATTAGACAGTCCGCCGTTGGGACAATGCCTTTGAGTATGCACCAGAAAAATAGCTTATGCTTGGGTGGAGCTATGAGTTTCCAAACAGTCTGCCACCAGAATGTGATTGCGTCTGGGATTTTGTGTGATATCAGAGCAAGGTATCCCATCTTATGGGTGTATGTACCATTTCCCGAGAGATGCCACATTAGTTCGTCCGGACCCTGTTTCATCCTGATATGTGATTCAGATAATGTACTGATAAAATCTCTCCATGCCGGATGCCAAGAAGGTGGCAGATTTATTTGGTTGGTAGATTTCCAGTGCTGATTGAATATAGAGGAGTTTTGTGGATTAGCAATGTCTGCCAGAACTTTTTAATGGAATTTGTTATGAAATAACTCTTAATGAATTCCAACAAATAGTATAAAATTTAGATACAGTTTTCGACCAGAGAAGAGTTAAAAACTGATAATCATTCTAATATATAGGAAACATTCGATAAGGATTATTTTCCATTAAAGAATAGATAAGAAATCTATTGCTATTCCATTGATAAATAACTTGCTGGACTTGGCCGTTAACTAGCAACTAGCCTTTGAAATTTTATAATCAAACTATTACACAGTAGACAAACGAGTTTAGAGGAAAATACCCCTGAAAACAATTAGGATGTAAACTTCCTTAACCATATCATTACACAGAGAATAAGAAAACGTAGACGAAGTTTGAATCAAAAGTAAACAATATGAACAATATGAGAACAACATGTCTGTGATGGTAAATAACTCATATATTAACATTCGACACTGAAAAACCAGTCTCCATTTAACCATAGTCCGGTGGTAGGACGAGAATAAAAAATAAAACTTGGAGCCTCACTGTTAGGTTCTACCACTTACACTGTAACCAACATAGGCCGAGCTAAGACAAAAAGGGTTTAGGGTAAACCTAGTTTACAGTAAAAACCTAGTTTGTATTGAAAAAACCAACTTATAATAAGAACCCAAAATAATTACATTAAAAATTCTTGAGAGAGAAGAATTTGCCTTAAATAAATTATGGCTATCTACAAAATCTACCAGATAAGTGTAACACCTTCGTCTAAAGCACAATACTTAGTAAAGAGACTAGATAGTTACATTCCAGATGTGCAAGCCACTTTGGAAATCTAAACTCCAACTTTTGCCCCTCCTCACGACCCAAAATTTCTACCTCACAAGATTAAAAGACCATAAGATTATCATCAATACTTTTCTGAGAAATGTAAACTCAAACAATAAATCAAAACCCTAAGTTTAAGAAAGAAAACTTACCTGAGATGCAAATATGGTCTAGGGTTGTACCCACATCACTGTGCATTGAGCAGGAATCCATAATTCTGCAGAAGCTAAGCCCATCGATAAACAAAAGCATCAACCTAAAAGGTAAACGAACTAACTATGCAGAAAACAACCATGTTAGAGGGAAAGGCAAAGCAACATAACCAATCTTACCCGCGAAGGATAAGTAATGGCCAAGAGCAGTGTATGTTGAGGAGATAGGCTACAACGGAGGCATTGGGAAGCGCAAGAAACCTCCTCCATCCAATGGTAAGCGACAATAGCATCCGTGGATTAGCAACACATACCAAGGCTAGGAGGGCCAGTTGGAGAGCAATGGAGGATTCATGGTTCATTCCACTATTGGGCCTAGGTAGTCACGTGACCCAAAACATTGAATGTAGTGGTAAATCAGTTATTGGAAAAGTAAATTCTGTGGGATTTTAATAAGAGCAGCCACCAACCCTCAGACCAACCTCGTAAGGCATAAATGATTGTATCAAATCATTAATTGAATTCACTAAATCAACCTATAGATATATGTGGATAAAGTAAAAGTTATAAAACTAATGTACAAAACTCTTTCAATATGTCAATGTTATTAGTACATATACATGTAATGTTTATTTCCAATAAGTTTTTTATTCTATATATATTATGCTTACGTGGGTATGTGATAGTTGGCCTCTGAATATTGTTCTTATCTCTTTCTTCACTACCCCTTGGCGGTGGCCATTTGCGAGGAAGTATTAAGGTACCTGAAAATTTTTGTTGAGGTGAACTACTCCTCTATCCTTCTATGCCTGAACTCCTAGTCAGCTTGTTAAAGTTCTTATAGAGATCTACCTCATTACATCATTTGGGGGATTTGGGGAATTTGCAAATATTTCACTTCCTAGGGTAAGCAACCCAAAATTCAATCCTCTTGTCTTCAAATCATTTCTTAGTTCTTAGAGATTGGACTCTTGTATCCCAAGTCTTAATCCTGGTCAATTTCATTTCTAGGCTTGGATGAAAAGTTCCCTATCATATTTTCTATTGGGCCTCTTCCAGGGATCAGTGTGGATGTGGGGATCATATATGGATTACCCCTTCAAAGGCGTATAATTTTTTCTATTATGGAGGAGTAGGTTTCAATTGCAACGCTGAATTGGTTTCTCCTTGGGGGCTACTACAGTGTTCCCTTTGGCTGGAAATTGATAAGGTGCTTGTTGTTGGAGATGCATCGACAATCATCCAATGCATTTAGGGGGCCAAAGCTCTTGTGGTCCCCTTAGTTAATTGGATGGAGACAACTAGGTCACTTCTCCTCTCTTTTGCTGACATCTCATTCTAGCGGCTGTTTAGAGAGAAAAATCATTCTGTTAATGCTTTGTCCAAGTGTTCCCATTCCATATTTCTTGGGATAAGTTTTTATGAACATCTGATCCGCAACTCTCTTCATGGCGAATATTTTTTTTGAGGCGTAGGCATGCTCGTCTGCAATGCTCTGTTCTGAAAACAATCTGAAGGAGGCTCTGTTTTGTTTTTTTTTCTCTCTTCATATCTACTTGGTTGATTGGTATTTTCCTGCTTTGTCTCATCGGTGGTCTTCATGTTTGTATTATGAGTTAGACTCCCTAAGGTAAGTGATGACCTTAACATTGACGATTGGTTCTCATGGTTCTTTATGAGCTATTTTAAACAAAGATGCCTTGATTTTTTTCTTCTATAAAAAACATAAGTATTATGATGTAATGTATGTAAACATTTTATAAACACTCTAGGTTTTCTAACATTGACTTGTGATAGTCCATAGTTTTTGCCATGTATTTTTCTCTATTATAGCTTATTTAAAATCATAAAATTTTACTTCAAAGTGAATGATTTGGTCATAAAATTTTACTTCAAAAGAAGGATTTGGTTGGGATGCAAATGAGAGATGTTTTAAAATCATCAAATTTTACTTCAAAAAGAAGGCTTCGGTTGGGCCGCAAATGACTAACCTCAATTGGTAGCTTGAAAAATGTTTTTTTTTTTAAGCATGGGTGATAGCTTCATTTTCTCTAACATTTGTATATTTTTGTTGTAAGAGAACCTTTCCATAGTTAACGACAAAGAAGAAGATTTGTGATTAACTATGGCATTAATTAGAATTTTTAAGTCAAATAAGCTATTGAAAATTTTTATGCACATGAACCTAAAACCTCTGCACTTATTCGTGCATAATGCGGAAACAAATATGAGATGATGAATGTGCTGGAGGAAAAGTTGTTGCAGAAAAGAAAAGATGGTAGGATGCCTTTTGCTTGGCGAATTGTGAGTCACCTTCGACTGTGGCTTTGCAGAGAGAAAAGGTCACTGAGTTTCAGACACAGTTTGGTAGGATATGAAGGTCAGGATGTGTGAGAAATGAATAGAGCTTTCTAGAGGTTAAATTGAACAGAGTTGCAAAAATATCAGTGGAAACCCCTGGATTTGAAAATCCGAGAAACCACAGTCATATTTTGGGAGGGTGTTGCTCCGTAATGAAGAATGCCGACAAAAAACAATAATGTTGTTTACTTACAAACAACAATTGATTTGGGTAGGGAGGGTCGAAATGTGTGGGGCCAACGAATTACATGCCATGGAAATTTCCAAGAATCTTAATGTCTGGTCCATCTTTTCAATATTGGCAATAGTCATAACAATACCCCATCTTCTTCTTCTTTACAATTGAGGATTAAACATTTTGATCTTCACCCTGAGATGAGAAATCTATTTATTCGTGTCGACGCGACTCATCCAATAGCTGCTACTATCTCAGCTATTGATTCTTCACCAACGGTCCATTTTGCTCAGCACCTTCTTCGCATTGGTGAGAGTGAGGAACTGTTATATGCCATTTTTCTCCCTAACCTTCACAATTGAGTGCTGTAAAAAAAATTCTCTTGCAAGCATTTTTTTCATGAATTCTACCTCTTTCAATTGTTTTATCGTCAAATTTCATGTACACTATTATTACGGGGAATAGATTCCACTCGGATGCTGCTATTCCCACTAAGATGGGTGGCTATCTTAGAAACAAACAAGTAAAGTCTACTTTTATTTTCTTTTATGAAAATAGACAACAGGAGAACCAAGAAGACCAACCTTAGTCTTGCGCTTGATTTCCTCTTCTTCTTGATAGAGCTTCGCCGCTTCTTCTTCGCCTGCCTAGCTTCAAAGAGAGCCTGTGGAATCACAACAACATACGACTATTGAAGAAACAAAGGTCTATATTCATAAATAACATAGGACCAGATGTATGTTAACCATATAAATGCATATATAAACAAGTACACAAGAATATGGAAGAAAAATAAAATAGCTTTATTAAGATGAAAAGTAGCAAGAGGATTACAACCATATGTTTTGATCCAACATCATCCTCTAGCTAGGAATCCCTTCTTCACCTCAAGCAAATCTTATATCACCCAACACTATGAATGTACACTAGAAAGCCAACAACACTTCTCTATAAGACAAAAAATTCTAGCCTCTAGATCTCTGTGATGAGGGATCCATATATAGATGATTACAGAGAGGTGAGTCATCTTCTAGTATCTTGATTAGTTTCCTCTCTCTCATAGTTCCTACTTCCACTTGGAGAATGATGATCTCTTACTCATCCGTGGTCGAAAATAGAGAGGCAAGTGTCAGAGCGGAAGATTTTGGAAGATTCCATGATCTTCCACCTCTCATTTTTGTCCCTGCCATTTTTCATTCCTGACCATCGCACCCTACAGAGGAGAAATTCAGTATGCATCACACCTTGTACATTGGGAAGGTGATATGCATCGTACCCTCTGCACTGGGCTTTCAGTATGGTCCATTTTTGACCATTTATGAGCAGTTTTTAGTGGAGAACTTTTGGGAGATGATGTAATCAGCTAACCTTGTTCCTTTAGGTAGTGCAAAAACACTTTTAGGGACTTAGGATCCCTCAGTTTATGGATATTTATGCTTGGGGTTGAAGTGCCCAAAAATGTCTCTAACAGTTTCCCCCTAAAGCATGAGGTCGTTAATCTTTCTGATGTCAGGTGAAATGATTTACTATGAGGATCCAAAGTTTTTCCGAGCTAGGAGGTGACCTGTAATAAGATACAATACAATACATTATTTTGACAACATTTTTTCATGATCTAGCTGAGGCGGGCATTCCTATGCTCAGCTTTATAAATTCATTTTCATGTACATAGGACAGACAATCATGTGTGTGACAGACTGATGATATGGACACATCATCCTTTGATTTGGATGATCATCTGTTCGAAAATGATGTACACTTGATGTCTTTATATTCCTGAATATATCGCAGCCTGGATGGATGAAACTAGATCCAGGGTCTTCAAAACTCGTTCAATCTTCACTCGAAGTGCAAGTCGATCCATGTGAAAATTGTTCTGGAGTCGAACATGGAAATACATCGCCTGATTACCAGCCAATGATGTAAGTTGTTAACAGGCACGAGAGGAATCACCAATAAAGACAATGACCCTCAAGGTACTATAGTACAATTCACGTGGTGTGAAAAAGGACTTCGCATCGAACACCACGTAAATTCTCTCGGTCAAAGGCCATTGATGTAAACCTGTCGCCGAAAGTGAGAAACTTGCCATTGAGGCATGCAAGCTTCAAAGTACTGAAAGGGTTGATCCTAAGTCAACTTCTTGGATAATGAGCTGATGTTGACAAGAAGCGACCCATCGTTGAATCCCACATCAATGAAATAGAATGAAGCAAATGATTTTGGAGGTGAAAACAATATGACGATATAGGGTTCAGGGGCAGTCATGAAGGAATGGAGCATGAATGTATTACAGTGGATGAGACACAGGTGAATTGTCTGAATGACTTCTCTTTAACATATCGGCAACATTAATGATGGATTGGTAGCGTTAACCCCAAATATGGATGTTGTGATGGACCAATGGTGATGACCAATGAATGGAACAACCCAACCCGGCATGGATGTGGAAGGAAAGTGTCATGTTCAAGAGTGACTTGCTACCAATAAAGTTTCTTCAAGTTTTCTTCCCAATTTTCCCTAGTCATTGCTGACCAGTACCTCTTTATTTTTGGCAAGCTTGAGGAGGATAACATATGCTTGTTCTATAATCCGCCCTTCAGGAAAACCTGTTGCTATATTTTAGCAAGCCTAGCGACAGTGAAACTCATTCTCATCCATTTGGAGGAGTTTGTTGGTATTAGGTTTTAACAAGTTTAACGACAAAGATAACTTGATCCCTTTCAATTTTAGAGAGTCTGAAAGGAATGGAAAAAGGAGACTCCAATGATTCTTTTTCATCATATAATCCCTTAAGTCCAAAAAAGTGTAAAATAATACAAAAGGGATGAATTTTCGATATTTTTAAGGAGCCGAACAAGAAAAGCCCTCGATATTTTTGTGTAACAATCCCTCAAGTCCAAAAAGATTAAAATCTACAGGAGAGATAGAACTTCTGATGACTTTAACGAGCCGGAGAGGCCAATCGCTCGGCAATTTTTTCATATTTTACGAGTCAGGTGAAAAGAGCTTAAAGAAGACTCATTTTTGAGGAATGAGTGATGGTTTTGGGTAGCAGCTGATTCTAGGTAAGATTTGGAATTTTCCAATCACGGCAGTGTCACAAGGATGGCTAATAGAATCAATATTCATAGATGTTCCTCGAAGGGGTAAACAATCATATGGGGGTGAATGATCAGCTGAAAATAGAATGGAGGTGATGGCAAGAACACGACCAAGGCTCAAAAGCTGGCGATAAGGCATTCCAATGGTTATTTACCGGTTCATTTTTTAATGAGCTTAAATGCTGAGGGAAACTTTTGCTCATGACTTATGTTTATTTGTTAACGTGCTTGAACTATGCGCTAAAACTGCTCATGGAGGGTTTTTTATTAACGAGCTTGAACCCTGCAGTATCATTGCTCGCCAGTTGTATGACAAGAATGTCTCATTCAAGATGCTATTTTGAAGTGGCTTACATCTCTCAAGCTTTGCCACAGATCCTTTCTTTATGCAAGTTAGGAAACGACTAGTGTTACAGGTTTAAAGGGTTGTAGGTCCTACAATTTAAAAAAATAAATGATCACTCTTCGCTTGCATTCGGAAAGGTTTGCATGCCCCTAGGTACAGTGAAGTAGAGTTTCTAGGTTACCCCTTAATTTATAGACAAAACGTTTGTTCTGTCGGGAAAGCCCTACCTTTTCCAGGTTACCCTTCAATTTGCAGACAAAAGATTTGTTATATCGGGAAAGGCCTACCTTCTAACGGAGGTATCTTATCCGGTCTAATCCCATTTTCCTATACAGACGGGTATCAGACTAGTCATATATCCTTCGCCGAACCCTACCCTATACCTAGAGTTTTTCTGCTGAAGCAAACCAGGGTGCATGCCCCCTGGGTTTCAGTCACATCCTCCTGAATCACTCACGTTCATCAGGTGGATGGACTGGAGATCGATGAGACATTCCTTGTGTGAAAATACCATTTAGGGATGTAATTTGACTATTTACGATGTGTGAACCAGGGAATGACATTTGGTCTACGAGCTTGACCATTCTGCCTTTGTGCGGAAAACACATTACTCTAAAGAGTGAGGAGACGATGGCTCCCATGCAATAAATATAGTCGCGTCCAAGGAGTAGATTATAATCCAAGGGTCCTTGAACTACCATCACATTCATGCGAACGGTTTTCCTTCTCAAAGTAATGGGCACATTTGGAAGGATCCCTAAAGGTCGACTGGTTCCTTTGTCGAAGCCTGTCAGATTTCTCGTTTTAGGAAAAAGCGAAGGTGAACCAAGCACTTTCCAGGCAGTAGAGGAACTGATACTCACAGAAGCCCCTTCATTGATGATGGTACGAGCCATGACCATTCTATAAGCTTGTACAATGATTCTGAATGGTACACTAGCTGGTAAACGGGGTCTGCCTAGTAGATTCCAGTCAAAGGAAACGACTAGGTTGCTTGGTGGTGGGACCGAATAGACGGCCGGATATGAATCGGATGAACGTCCTTCCTGCGATAAAGGAATGGGAGGACTACCACCAAGTTCATCAGAGTCTATGTTGATGAAAAGAATTTGAACGGTGTTGTTCTCTTTCTCTTCAGTGACGGTATCATTCAAAGATGAGCACTCTGAAGGCAAGACCGGGTCAGCTGCCATCTCGACCTTTTGAATTTCATCTGGTATGGATTCAAAGGGTTCATTTTCAATGATAGATGCTTCGGCTGACCACAATGATGGGCCAGCCATATTTTCAACCAGTGGAGGACTTAGCAAGAGTTTTTTTATATTCAGGAGGAAGTCGTAGCGGTGAAACTGGACGATCATCCAAAACTCTTTTAGCTTCGTCAAGGAAGGGACAATGGTGGACGACATTATTTCCTTCACACAACTTACAAGGAAATTTGGGATTCCTTGTCTATCCATGTGCTTCACTTTCACTGGTTGATGGTGTGCATTCAACATGATCGTTAGAGGTTGACGCCACCAGATTGTGTAAACGAGGAGACCAGTCCCTTAAGATCTAAGGGATGCAGGGACAATCTTGGTGATAGTGGTCTCCATTGCAAATGACACAAGGAGATTTAGGTTTCGATGATGTGGTGTGAGGATTTTCGCTAGATGACGGTTGGTTGTCCCCTTTCGATTTTGGTTCCTTTTTCTTCTTTTCCTTTTCCTCTTTCTGCTTCTTCTTCTTCTTAGTTACTTGATTTTTAGCTTTATCAGCTTTATCAAGTGAAGAGGAAGGAGGAGAGGGAGAATCAGACGATGTAGAAGGTTGGGAGGCAACTCTAGTGTCATCTAGTTGCTGATTTGACTATTCAGGAATTATGAGATTCTAAACGACAGAGGTAGAGAAGAGCCAGACAGGCAAACCAATTGTCAGTCCTGGAAGTGACAAAGTGGCCATATGTGGTGCACTAGCATCTCCCCAAGAGGAGAAGGGAGTAGGATTTACTCCAAGGGGAAATCCTTGGTTGGTAGACTCCATTTTCTCAACCTAAAGACCAATGGGGGGAATTTGTGATGTTATTCTGATTAAAATAAATTTTAGACGCTTTGACACAACTTGTTTTTTCAATTTTAAAGAGTCGAGAAAAAAACAAAAGATGACTCTAGTTGCCTTCGATTTTTATTGTTCCTGAAATGACAAGTGCTCAGAGGACCTTTTCCTTTAAGGAGTCTGAAAAGGAGAAAAATGGACTTCTATGGAGATCTAGGCAGAGAGGATTACCAAACCAATCAAAAAACTATAGAATACCTTTTATAGTACGGCAGTTAGTCTTCCCGAATGTTGTGTTCAATGCATTGCAATCGATAGGGCAGCAGACATGGCTTCCTAAGGATAAAGGATGCATCCTGTTGTGGTCTCCCTATATATACTCGATGGTATGTGGGAGCACATGTCCGTACTAGCACTTGCCATCTTAGAGTGGAGGAATCACCCAACCAACACTGAAAACAATAGTTACTAGGTTTTACGATGCCGGAATACGTCTCTAGCCTAGACGTCTAGATGTTGTGTGTTAAGTTCCAAAGCATTGTTAGATTCATTAAATTTATTTTAAGTTGATCTTTCTTAACAATTTTCCTTTCAGGTTCACCACGTGATGTGTGTATAATTCCTAAAATGCAGTCTAAGATGATAAATAAATGTTTAATCTTCTTTCGGTAATGAAAATCCTGGCTACTAAGGAAAGAAAGTCAAGAATATTTTCTTCACAGAGCACAGAGCACACACTAAATGCACAGTCCTAAATCAAACCAAGCTGTCTAGATGCAAATGCACATGCATGTATTTTTTTTCAGCCTTCTTAATGTATGAATGATGTTAAGAAAGCTATGTGCAAATATGAATTACTTTTAAAGCGACAGTACTCAACAAAATTCTTTCTCAAAATGAAGTGAAGGTAGGAGGTACACTTTGCGATTTTGAAATGAAAATTTCTTTTAGAAACTTTAAAAACTACTAATTCAAATCCTATGCAATAGTAACTGTATAATTGACTATCATAAACAATGGGATTGTTTTCTAAAACTGAAAATGACAGCTACGACACTTTCAGATCCAGAAACGACAGTTCGACTATGCTACAATTTTGCAAAAGAGAACTGAAAATGACGCACAATACATAAAAAATACTTATAGTTATTTGCACTAAGGAGGTGGAATAATGCAAGAGAAGGGGGTTTTCACAGAAATACACTAACTACAGACAACAAAACTCCTGAATAGGACTGAAAATAGTGAGAAAAAACCACAGTTTGAGGGTAAAGTTAACCCTCCCCGACCATCGCACCTGTTACATAATGAAACGAGTATGCAACACAACTACTGCACTCGGGAAGTGTGATGCATATAGACTGCCTTGAAGGCAAGGTGTGATGGTACCAGTGTGAGATTTTAAACACCTTTTCACTCACAATTTGCAATTCAGTTCAGGGACTTAGGCCAAGTAAGTAATGTTCAGTGTATGTAAAACACAGGGGTGATCTAAAGAGGTTACTAGAGCCACCACTTAGGGCAATTAGATTGCTTGCAGATCTATTGTTTAATTCATAAACAAAACCCGAAGATAGACTAAAGTAGCATTGATCTACTTTGCATTTGTATAACAAATGCAGTTCCAAGGCTAGCTAGCTTGACTTCAGGCTCCGTCTGTAAGTTTATAAAAGAAACAAGGATAGATAGGCTAACAAGAAATCTAGTCATTTCCCCAGTGGAGCCGCCATTTTGTTACTGGGAATAGTGTCCACTTGGATGTTGCTATTCCCACTAAGATGGGTGGCTATCTTAGAAACAAACAAGTAAAGTCTACTTTCATTTTCTTTTATGAAAATAGACAAGAGGAGAACCAACAAGACCAACCTTAGTCTTGCGCTTGATTTCCTCTTCTTCTTGATAGAGCTTCAACGCTTCTTCTTCGGCTGCCCAGCTTCAAAGAGAACCTGTGGAATCACAACAACATACTACTACCGAAGAAACAAAGGTCTATATTCATAAATAACATAGGACCAGATGTATGTTAACCATATAAATGCATATATAAATAAGTACACAAGATATGGAAGAAAACTAGAATAGCTTTATTAAGATGAAAAGTAGCAAGAGGATTACAACCATATGTTCTGACCCAGCATCATCCTCTAGCTAGGAATCCCTTCTTCACCTCAGGCAAAGCTTAGATCACCCAACACTATGAATGTACACCAGAAAACTAACAACACTTCTCTATAAGATACAAAATTCAAGCCTCTAGATCTCTGTGATGAGGGATCCATATATAGATGATTACAGAGAGATGAGTCATCTTCTGAGATCTTGATTAGTGTCCTCTCTCTCATAGTTCCTCCTTCCACTTGGAGAATGGTGATCTCTTACTCATCCCTGGTCAAAAATAGAGAGGCAAGTGTCAGAGGGGAAGCTTCTGGAAGATTCCATGATCATCCACCTCACATTTTTTTCCCTGCCATTTTTCCATTCCCGACCATCGCACCCTACGGAGGAGAAATTTAATATGCATCGCACCTTGTACACTAAGAAGGTGATATGCATTGCACCCTCTGCACTGGGCTTTCAGTATGGTCCAGTTTTGTCCATTTATGAGCAGTTTTCAGTGGAGAACTTATGGGAGATGATGTAATCAGTTGACCTTGTTCCTTTAGGTAGTGAAGCAACACTTTTAGGGACTTAGGAGCCCTCAGTTTATGGACATTTATGATTGGGGTTGAAGTGCCCAAAAATGTCTATAACAACAATGCAAAAAGGAGTTTTGTAGCACTACTTGATGTTTTATCGTCAAATTTGATTCCCACTATACAAAGGAGTTTTGTATCACTACCTGAATATTCCCCACGGTGATTCATCAATCATATTTTTGTGGCTTTTGGTTTCGATATGACATCATTTTCATCAAGGTATGACATCATAACTCGGTTGTTTATTACAGGTTCATTCATGGTGGAAACCCTGAAAGGGTCTCATATCAAAACCAAAAGCACAAAAATATGATTGATGAATGACCATGGGACATATTTAGGTAGTCCTACAAAACTCCTTTGTATATTGGGCATCGAATTTGACAATAAAGCAACTCAAAGAGGTAGAAATGATGAAACATAACATATTCAGGTAGTGCTATGAAACTCCTTTGTAGAGTGGACATGAAATTTGATGGCAAAGCAATTCAAAGAGGTAGAAATGATGAAACATAACATATTCAAGTAGTGCGACGAAACTCCTTTGTAGAGTGGGCATGAAGTTTGAGGACAAAGAAATTCAAAGAGGTAGAAATGATGTAATATATGTTTATAAGGATTTGTTTCACAATTAATCCATTAGGAAATTTATGAAGAGAAATGACATAATAAATTTCCGCGGTCATTTATGGCCATATGTGATTGAGTTTTGATTTCTAATTCTGAATTAAGGTAAATTTACACTAGTTATAATTATTATGTGAATGAGTTTTGATTTCTAATTCTGGATTAAGGTAAGTTTAGACTAGTTATAATTAGGTCAAGAGGAGCTCTACAACATAGTTTAGGATGGATGGGTGAATGCTACATGTGTGAGAGTTAGATGGGTGAGTGTTAGACGTGAGATATTCTTTGAATTCAATTTTGTTTATATTGGAAATTTAAATTCAAGAATAATCTTGACATATAAAAAATTATTGAAAATAAAAATTAGTAAAAAATATGCCATTGAAAGCTAGAAGTTAAAGACAAGCCACTTACATTATGCCTATGCCATTGAAAGCTAGAAGTTAAAGATAAATCACTTACATTATGCCAAATTGAGAGATTCTATAAACTTTCCAACATAGACTTCCTCTTAATATTTAAATATGGTATTTGATGGTGTAAAGTGAATATTGTTTTGGATTTGAATAGTTATAAAGTTGTAATTTTATTATATAAATATTCTATTCATTATTATAAAGTAATATGAGAGGTTTGATATTTTGTAGAGTGAAAATTGTTTACTATATATAGTTATTGTTGCATATTTTTATTTTTATTTTCTGAATTTCATTATAAATCTCAATCAATCAAAATATAGTTACACCCAATATTGAAACGAAGATTCCAATCATATGATTTTACATTTATACCTTTCTTCTATATACATAATAGCGACCCAAGATAGAAATGGGATATTGTTTGATATTTCGGAAAATGAAAATCATCAATTTTATAATATATATAGTGAATGAGATTAATTTTATTTTGGAAAATAAAAATCATTAATGTGATCATGTTTATGCACAAAACCATAACATTTTTTCATTTGTTTTTAATTTCTTTTTGGTTGATCTATGAATTAACAAATAAAGGGATATTCTATCTACTGTAGATGTTCTGTTATTGAAACAGATTTCATTGTGTCTATATGGGGAGTAATTTGCTGACTTATGTAATCCAAATGAAGTCTCTCTATGATTAAACAAACCTCTGATTCATTGAACAAATAGACAATAATTTTCTAATTTCTTTAATTCACTGAACAAACAAACAATCATTTTCTAATTTATTCAATTCATCGAACAAACAAACAATCATTTTCTAATTTATTTAATTAGATTAATATTGTTTATTTAGTGAAGTCTATTTATTATTCACCAAGCAAAAACGAATATTGCACCCTGAACATATCAACTCCTCAAAAATTTTATAGGAAATGGTATATTATTATAGGACAACTGTGATTCAGCATGACCATTCCATAAAGCCAGGTATTCAACATGATTATTTGTGTTGGTTGCTTGACCGAGGCATAATGTGATTCAACAAGTCCAACCACCCCTAATTCTAATTTAAAATCATATGACTAATGTAGTAAATAGTAGGTGGTTTATATATTAAATATTGTAAACAGGGTTTACAAATCATTTTTCACAATGAAAATGGAGAGCATCCCGATGGCGAGGGTTTCTTGGTTTTCTCGTGTTGGTCCTAGTTTTCCACTTGGAGGCCTCGGCACCAATGAAGGCCGTAGGGAGGGACCTTGATCTCTCTATAGTAGAAATGAAGGAGGAGTAAAATACTATGCCAAACCAATGCTACTACAAAACTTCCATCACCCAGAATTCGTAGGACTCCTTTGGCAATGGTTGATCACTCTCGAACCGGATCGAACCTTCATCCATGGATTGGGCCATAAACTTCTAGAACTAATCACCGAGATGATAGATCTTCCCTCGCTCTAATAGATCTTCCCTCGCTCTAACTAGATCCATAAGTTTATCGACGAATCAACATCGCCTATTACAGATTTAATGGTTCTAAGTGAAATGGCAATGAAGGGTTTTCTGAGAAGTCTGATAGTTACTGCTCGATCACATTTGCCGATGTTTAGAATAGGTAGACTTGATCTATAATCTAGAACAAGAGATCAACACTCTCTGAGGCAAAACAATTTTTTTTCATTGGGTCGTCGGATCATGTGTGGATGAACCAGGATTTCTTCTTGGGGATTTGAGATCATCCTTAAGACGTGGTGCACATTGTATCAATTTGATCTTTGGTTTGGTCAAACACCACATAGCCAGAGTTGTTTGTTTTCGACCAACCCCTAAAATGGTCAGATCTGAATCCTTCTATTCAAATCCAAGGGTTCTCGCAGCTCGATGTCAGGAAAGGATAGGCGGAGATCTATGGCAAAGCAAGAGTGGAGACAAACTTGAAGGAAATTGTTCCTTATGTGCATATCAACAAAATAATGAATGTTGCAAGGTTACAAGATAAGGAGACTGACCCAGATACATAAATTGATTCATACACAAAGATCGCTGCATCGAAGAGACTTCTACAAATATTTATAAAAACCGACGTAGGTAAATCTTCAGTAGTATGGATTCAGACCTCTGATAATGTCATACAACTGAAGTTGACTATCATGAATAAAATGGGATATCCATACTAGAACCAAAACCTGATATACAAAGGTTGATTCCGAAAGGATGAACGAAGTTTCTATGAATACAATGTTATTCCATCTACTTCCATGATTCTCGATCTAAGACTAAGAGGAGGAGCAACAAGGTCAAATAAATTTAGTCATATGATTTTGCATTTATACCTTTCCGCCATATAGAGGATTGGAAGTAAGATGGAAATGGGATATTCTTTGATATTTTGGAAAATGAATATCATTAATTTGATAATATATATAATGAACGAGATTAATTTATTTTGGAAAATGAAAATCATAAATTTGATCATGTTTATCCACGGAACCCTAATCTTTTTTTCTTTTTTTATTTATTTCTTTTTGGTTAATCTATGAAGCATCAAATAAAGGGGTATTCTATCTATAGTAGATGTTCTATTATTGAAATAGATTTCATTGTGTCCATATAGGGAAGTAATTATCTGACTTATTTAATCCAATTGAAGTCTCTCTCTGATTCAACAAACCTACGATATATTAAGGACGAAAGAAAAAATGCATTGAGAGATAGAGGTGGAGAGAGAAAGGGAATGATAAGGGAGACATGGATATGGATTGATGGAGAGAGGAGATGAGGGAAGGAAGAGAAAATGAGAGGATAGAGATAGGGAAGTAAGCGGGGGAGAGATATAGAGACACATAGATATGGAGGGGAGAGAGGGGGAGAGCAAGAAGGGAAAAGAGAGGGAGATAGTGACAGAGTTTGAAGTTGGAGAGGGAGAATGTGTGATGGGGGGGGAGATAGGCATAGGTGGGAGAGAAAGGAAGAGAGACGAAGCAAGAGAGAGGGTGCTTGAGAGAGAGGAGAGATAGAGGCGGAGAGAGAGATGGAGTTGGAAGTGGGAAGGAGATAGAGGGAAGAACAAAGACATTGAGAGATAGAGTTGGAGAGAGAGAAAGAGTGACAAGGGAGACATGAACATGGAATGAGGGATAAATGTGACAAAGGAAGGGAGAGAAGAGGATGTTGAAAAATCTAGGGAAATTAGTGATAATAGGTATCTTCTAGAATTGATAACAATTTGTGAAGAACTTTTACTTTTATTTTTAGCATGATCTTCTTCTTATTATTAGTGTATGTTATTTTACTTCATCAAACTGCTACAAAAATACGAAAGACAAGAACACAAAATGTTGGCTCTCTACTAGTGCAAAACCTCTCTCTATTAGAGAGGGAAACCCTTTCTCAAATTTCTCTCATTGGAGCTTCTATTAATAAATGAAAAACCCTAGATCCTTCACAAGAATATCCTCCAAGAAAAATTCAAGTCTTTGTCCTTTCTTTTTTAGCACTTTGTCATCCTTATTTCGGCACTTCATTCGTCTTCTGACAACTAATATTAATTCTAGATATGCTAGCTCTAGAAGAGGTATTCCTTCTTTATCCTTAGTGGACTCTTTCACATATGAGGAGTACCCTCTCTCTTTACCCAACAAATCTCTTTCTTCGATATTGTTGTAGGCTTGATATGACAATAGTGTAGCCCTATTTGTTCACACGGGGAGGGGATTCATTAGGTGAATGTCATATTTCTTCTTTTCTTGAGTGATATTCTTATTCACCTTAGTGAGAGGCCTTATAAGCCTATTTATTAAGCCCAAAAAAATGAAATATGGATGACTGTAGTAGAGGGTTGCTATCACAGTAGATAAACCCTCTCTTTCTTGCACATGTGACTATTGTTTGACCATAGAACAAACTTCCAAGATTCTATTTTGTTTCCTTAATCTTTACTGCACTAGAGGCTCCCTTCCAAGGGAAATTACAGAAATTGGCCCCCTAGCTTGCGATGTGTTCGATTAACAAAATTTCCTTGTGGCCTGCAGGGTGCTAATTCTAGGACAGTAGGCACACTCGACCATAAGCACTGCCTCTAGGTGAGCATGCTCGACCATGGGCGTACCTACCCACATGTTTTCGTGCCATGGGTGGGCATGTCCACAGTTGGTGCACCCACTGATAGGAACTACCTGTTGGCGGGAGCACTTTATTGTGGGAATTCCTCCCCTCTATACGATAATGTGTAGCATGCCACCATGCTACGGGAGGGCACGCCCATGGTTGGGAGCACCCCATTGTGGTAGCCACTCCTATGACCCAACCCGCCCAGGGGTGAGGCCGATTCTCAGAATCAAACTCACCCCTAGGTGGGCTGGGCTACAGAGGTGGGTGTTGCTTGTAGGTATGCCAGACCATGGGCATGCGTACTGGTGGCAATGACCCGCGTGGTCCAAACCGCCCAAGTGTGAGGTTTATTCTCTAAATCAACCTCACCCCTAGGTGGGTTAGGCTGCAGGGGGCATTCCACCAGTGGGCAAGCCTAACCATTAGCATATGCTTTAGCAGAGACCACTCCCACATTCCAGCCCTCCTAGTGCTGAGGGTCAATTCTAGGAATCAACCCTCACCCCTCGGTGGGGTAGGTTGCGGCAGGCCCATCAAAGGCACCCACCCACATGGCCCAGCTAGCCCAGGGATAGGCCTGATTCTCAAAATTGTCCGTCACGCCTGGGTCAGTTGGGTCATGGGGCTGGGTGTCGTCAGGGGGTGCACCCACAGTTGGGCACGCTTGTCATCGGGACCCTCCCCTACAGCCCAACCCACATAGGGGTGAACTCAATTTTAACAATCAGCCTCACCCCTAGATAATATGGGTTGCAAGGTTAGTTGTAGCTGGTGGGCGATCCGAGTCGTGGGTGTGCCCGCCAGTGAGACCCACCTCCGTAGCCCAACCTGCTGATGGGTGAGGTTGGTTCTTAGAATCGGCCCTCACCTTTGGGCAGTCTAGGTCGTGGGGGTGGGTACCACAGGCAAGTGCACCTGGGCGTGGGCGTGCCCGCTAGCATTATCCACCCCCGAGATCCAACATGCCCAAGGTTGAGGCAGTTTCTCAAAATCAGCCTCTCCACTAGGTGTATTGCCCTGCGGTGTAGGTGTTGCCGATTAACACACCTAACTATGGGCGTGATCACAAGTCAAACCCACTCCCATGACCCATCCTGCCTTGGGTTAAGGTCGATCCTCAGAGTCAGCCTCACCCCTCGTGGGGCTAGGTCATGAGGGTGGGTGCCGCCCATAGGTGCATGTGGCCATACACGTGCTCGATCACGATATGGTAACATGCATCATGTTATCATCCTGTGGGCAAGCACAACCATGGTTGGGCGTGCCCTCCCACAGGCACAGGGTGGCTGCACCTGTGGGTGTGCTTTCCCAAGATAGGATGGTGTATACTGCCCCGCTATCCTACTAGGGAGCTACTTCCATTGTCAAAGTGCTTTTTTTATGTTGTGTAGATTCCATTGTCAAAGCAGTTCAAGAGCATTAAGAACAAAAAACATGTGAAAGAAAAAAGTTATACAAGCATTGAAAAAAGTGTTATGATAATCCAAATGAATATTTTGGTTTGATAATTGATGGTATGGGCCTGAAGAAAACACTTCTGCCACATTTACTTCACACACCAAAACATTTACAGGAGAAAAAATTGATTTAGTATCAGTTGGTTGGTTATATTCTCTTCAATGGGAAAATTTTTCCAAGGGTATACTTCATAGTTCCAGATATTCATAATGATGTAAATCTAATAATAACCATAATTCATTATGCGTGTTCTCATTGGTCTGGTAATCTTGCTGAAGTTTTGTATCTACAATTGGACAAAACATGTCATGGAAACAAAAATCAGATTGTTTTTGGATATCTAAACATGCTTGTTGAATTCAAAAATTTTCCCAAGGTAAAGGTTGGTTTCCTTCTTGTTGGGCACACTCATGACCATATTGATAATAGGTTCAGTCATTTTTCAGTCACGTTGAGGAGGAAGGATGTTGGGAGATTACCATCATTAATTGAATGTATTAAGAAATCATACATGCCAGATCCTATTTTTGATGTGTTGGAAGAAAATGTTGACATGCAAAGGTTTATTCTAGGATCGCATGGTGAGGAGAAATGCATTGAGAAACTTAATGGCATTAGCTTCCAACACCAATTTTGTATAAAAAAATATAGGAAAACACTAACATGGCACAAGAAGTATTCAACCACTGCACAATGGGTGTCATCATCATCATCAAGTTTAGCATTTTTCAAGTTCTTTCCAGATCATCTAATATTCGTGTCAAATATATTGTTATTACAATTAGTTATCGAAGTTCATAATGCGTGTAGGTAGAATAGAGATATAAATTATTCTGATTGCATGGAAGACATTAAAGAATGTATTAGATATACATATGAGTACTTTTATATTGTTGATTCAATGTGGTGGGGGTCTTTTTTCAATAATTAAAGTGATATCGTTTCAAGAAAAACAAATGAATATATACCTTTGGAAAATCCATTTATTTGGCCAAAAAATGTGTCAAATGAGCATGATGAAAGAAACATTGTTGAACAATAACAAACTCAAGTTATTATTAATTCTTCACATGTAGAGGAAAGAGAAATGTATATTGGTTCCAAAGGATCTCGTGCACATCGTGAAACCATGGAAGACTTTTACAGGGGTTCAGTACAAGATATTAATGAGGGTTGCACGATTGTAGTGCTAGCAGATGGAGATGCCAATGGCTATCCATTATGAGTTGCTAAGGTTATAAAGGTAATTACATAAAATGAAGATTTTGTAGGTGTTAAAGTACATTGGTATGCCAAAAATACACACCCATTCAATGGTGTGTAGAAGCCAAAGATGGTAGTTGATAAAAAATTAGCGGAAAGATAGAAAGAAGTGGTATAAATATAAATCGGCATAGAAGAGACCTCTTCAAATTGGAGGATGTTGACATATTTGTTTATGACTTAAATTTAACAAAACGAGGAACTTTTCACTTCAGGACGACAAAGATTTTGAAGAGGTTGTTACGAGAAGAAACAGTGTTGACTTGGGAGTCTCTTGAACCAAGTCGTAGATCTAGAAGAATTTTGAAACCTGAAATGGTGGTCATGCATGTGGACTCAGATGGGGCACTAGTTGATGAAAGAGAAGAATATGGAGCATCTCCATCTACATCTAGTCATTCATCTAAAGATGTGAATTCTTATGATGTGCAAGAAGATGTCAATGATTTTGAATAGTTGTCTAAGAGAGTTTATATAATTGGTGTTTTCATTGTATCTTGAAATAACAATTCTAATTTCTATATGATTTTAAATAAAGCTATGAGTCATTTTTATATTTGTTGGACTATATGTTTTAATTATGATGAGTTTTATTATTTACAATATCCATAATGCAACAATAACTTAGATATATAATTTATGTTTCATTCAAACTAAAAGTACGAATGCTTTGATTAATTTAGTCATGTAATTTGTTCATAATGTTATAGTTTAAATGTGTTGAAAACTTAGAGTTTTTTAATTCTATGGTTGAAAATTTTACAATTTGTTTTTTATCTTTAATGTTATGGTTGAAAAGAATTAGAATTTTAACGATTTTTAGTGTCATGTAATTATATGTTTATCATAATTTTAATTTGTTTCTGATCCCATTATTTTATCTTTATCATCATTACTAAAAAATGTTGAAATTGTAGCTAGGCAAGAAAAATGTTATCCTAGCAAAAAAAATAGTGTTATTTTTTCATTTATGTTGCAAAAAAAATTGGCTTTTGCACAAAAAAAAATTGGCTTTACTGGAATTTTTTAAATATGCTAATAATTAACCCTAAAAAAAACTTCCTTCCAAAATACACAATTCAATTTTAGTTTTTAGGACTATTTTTCATGTCTTTTGGGGGATTTTTCTAGAGTTCCCAATTTTAGTATTTTAGTTTTTAGGACTATTTTTCATGTTTTTTTAGGTTTTTTTGGCTATAATTCCCATTTTTATTTTATAGTTCCTGTTTCAAAGTTTACGTTACAGCGGAAAGCTTTCCTTGGCTAGATTTACTTTGAATAACAATCTCTAAAGTATCCAAACTCTCGTGTTTTGGATTATAAAACATGTAGAAATGGGAATTCTGAACTAGAGTTAGCTCAGATTCACAATTTCATCAACAAAATCTTATCTCTAGGTCTGTAGATTCACCAAAATCCTTGAACAATACAACTAACTCCAAAATCTCTCCAACTCTCCAAAATACTCTGGAGAACGCTCTTTTTAGAAAATATCTAATTACATCAATCCTGACTTCATGTACAATTGTTCTATAAACTGAAAAAAATACATTAAATTAAATAATTTAACTAATATAGGGAACCAACTGTTAAGTGTGAAGCCAAATTCACGTACGATTCTAGATCCTTCTAGATCAAATCTTTCTAGATCTCTAGGATTCTAGATCTTTCTAGACCGCCATTAGTTTCTAGATCATTCCAGATCTCCATCTGAATCACATACAGGATTCTAGGTCCTTCTTCTGCCTCTATAAATTTGTAATTTCTTTGGCCAAGGAAAGCAAGCCAACGCCGAAGCCAGTCCTGTAACACAAAGTGATTTATGTTCTTTAGTGATTGTTTTATCTATTTCGTTGTTTCTGATTGAGTAATCTTGTTGCTTCTCCATTTTTCTGTCTTTGTGAATTATTCTTTGCTATTGTCATCTAAGTCTCTGGGTATAAATCCACTATGTGTTATGTATGCTCTAATCTAACAACTGATATCAGAGCTAGGGTCGAATATCCACTATGCAAGTCGCTTAGTGCCATTGCCTTACTCTGGCAGCATTCGTTAAACGTTGGTTGTTACCCATGGAGCTGTTGAAGGATCTGTCCAGGAAATAACTGTGGAACGCTCAAACTAAAAGACAGTTGCTGCTAGAAAAACAAGGTCGTGTACCTATGTTGAAATGTGTTGTTGGAGTTTGAAACGTGGAGATCTGTACATGTTGTTGGAGTTTGAAAAATTGAGATCCGTGGAGATTGGAGTTAAAACGTGGTGTTCGTAAGTTTTTTTTTTACATCAAGCTTGCACGTATACGTCAAGTTTTTTTCTCAAACCAACATATGTATGTGTGAAATGTGAAAAGGTTAAACCATATATATGTTTTTATATTTATTATCAAAACATATATAATTATATGTTGGAATTTTGAAAAGTATATTTTAAAAAGGAACAAGAATTTTCAAAAGGGTATTTTAAAAGGAGGACAGGTCATTATTACTAAATTTTAAAGAGTAATAATTGAAGTTTTATTTTTAAGTGGAGTTTTTGTGTTTTTGGGCATGAATTTGATTGAAAATGGAGACAACAGTTACAGATATGGAGAAGTTGAGTGGGGCTAATTTTTACCTATGGAAATCACAGATGGAGGATATACTAATTTAAAAGGATCAATGTTTTCCGATTGAGAACACAATAAAGAAAACCTCATCGATGAAAAATGAAGAGTGGAATAAGCTAGATAGAAAGGTGACTGCAACAATTTGTCAATATTTAGCAAAGAATGTTTATTTCAATGTGTCTGGAGAAAATAAGGCTGGAGGATTATGGAAGAAGCTCCATGATCTATAAGAGAAGAACACGGCATAAAACAAAGTTTTCTTGATGAAGAAGCTTTATAATCTCAAAATGAAGGAGGGTGCTTCATTTTTTGAGCACTTGAATGCATTTAATATTATTACTAATCAACTTGCCTCTATTAAAATCATTTTAGATGATAAAATTAGAGCTATTTTGCTAATGTGTCCTATGCCACATAGTTGGGAAAATTTAATTGTAGCTATGAGCACTTCAACAATTACAGGGAACTTGAAGTTTGATGATGTTAGCAGCAGTTTAGTGAATGAGGAGTTGTGACGCAAGTCAATTGTGGAAAACCAGGGAGGAGAGGATCTAGCTCTAGCTGATTGTGGTAGGAGTATCGAACGAGGCCAGCAAGGGCGATCAAGATCGAGAGGCTGATCAAAATCAGGGAGAACTAGAATCATATGCTTTCATTGTGGTAAACTCGGGCACATGAAGAAAGAATTTTGATTTTAGATGAAAGGACAAAAGGATCAGAGACCGTCCAGTACAAATCACAAGTCATTGAGCATAAATGAAGGTGAGACCACTGTTGTAGCCACAAATGGTGATGTTTTCTTTACTGTTTCTATAGAGGATGCATGTGTATATACATCTAGCAGTAGCTTTGATTGGATCCTTGACTCTGGGGCATCTCACCATGTAACCCCATGCAAATATAGTTTTCTTTCATATAATCCTGGTGATTATGGTAGAGTGCATTTGGGGATTAATCATTTTTGTAGTATTATTGGAGTGGGAGATGTCCAGATAAAGATGACATGGACAAGATATATTGTTGAAACAGGTTAGGCATGTACCATAAATATGCATGAGTCTAATCTCTATGGGACGAATGGATGATAAAGACTATTTGACAAGCTTTGGAAAAGGAGGCTGGAAAATTAGCAAAGGTGCATTGGTCATGGCCAAAGGACCCAAGACATGAACATTATACACATTGAAGACATTGATAGGAAAATCAGATTTGGCTGCTGTCACAAAAGAAGAAATTCAACAGATCTGTGGCATAAGCGTTTGGGTGACATGAGAGAGAAAGGCTTGAAAATCCTTCTTGGTAAAAATTTATTGACAGTTTGGAAATCCTACAATCTTGATCTTTATAAGCATTGTATATATGGTAGAGAAAGAAGGGTTTCATTCCTTAGAAGTGGCCATAAAAGAAAGAAACATGTGTTAGAATTGGTACACTCAGATGTGTTTGGGCCTGTTAACATCAAATCATTAGGAGGAGCATCATATTTTGTAACATTTATAGATGAGCATCCATGAAGGTTTGGGCATATCCTATGAAAAATAAAAGTGAAGTGTTTGAAATATTTCAAAAATTCCATGTTGTTGTTGAAAGAGATACTAAAAAATTGCTGAAGTGTTTAAGAACAGATAATGGTCAAGACTATTGCTCAAATGCATTTAAGGAATATTGTAACAGGTTTGGCATAAAGCATGAGAAGACTGTGCCTGGTGCTCCTCAACAGAATGGTGTCGTAGAAAGGATGAATCACACCATTATGGAAAAGGTGCAAAGTATGTTGTCCAATTCTTGTTTGGAGAAGAATTTTTGGGCTGAAGAAGTTAGGACCACTTGCTACCTCATAAATAGATCTCCAACTACAACCTTAGATAGCAGTATCACTGAAGAAGTTTGGACTGGTAAGAATTTGAATTATTCTCACTTGAAAATCTTTGGATGTGAAGCATTCGTACGTATTCCCAAAGAAAATAGGACTAAGCTAGATGATAAATCTATGAAATGCATTTTTTTGGGATATGCGGATGAAGATTTTGGTTATCATCTATGGGATCTCGTCAAACATAAAATTATTAGAAGAAAGAAGTTATACTTAATGAGTCAGAAATGTTCAAGAGAACTGTAGGTGAGTTGGAGGTCAAGAAGGTTATTGATAGGTTTGAAGAGTAGCAGGAAAACATATCACCAATATAAGAAAATGAACAACAAATTCAGGAGCATGAAGAACAACAAGTGGAAAATGATGAACAGCAAGAAGAAAGAATCTTGCGGGAACCTTTACAGGAGACCCTACCTGATAATGCACCACCACAGTTGGTTCACAGATCTTCTAGGCCTCATAAGGCTTCACAAAGGTATCCTCCTTCAAACTATATTTTGTTGACTGATGAAGGTGAACCTAATTGTTTTCAGGAAGCTTGTAAAGTTGAGCATAGTAAAGAATGGAAGAAAGCAATGGAAGAAGAAATGAACTCTTTGCTGGAAAATAAAACTTGGGAGTTGGTAAACCTCCCAAAAGGTAGAAAGGCTCTACAAGACAAATGGGTTTACAGGATTAAGTATGAAGGTGACGAAAACAATGAGAGGTATAAAGCAAGGCTGCTGGGGAAACGTTTTGCCCAAAAAGAAGGTATTGACTTCACTGAAATTTTCTCACCTGTTGTTAAAATGTCATCCATTAGAGTCATTCTTGGTCTAGTTGCTACTTTAGACCTAGAATATGAATAGTTAGATGTATAAGCTGCATTCTTTCATGGTGAATTGGAGGAAGAAATATATATGGAGCAGCGAGAAGGCTTCATAGAAGAAGGCAAAGAAGGCCTTGTTTGTAGGTTGAAAAAGAGTTTCTATGGGTTGAAACAGGCACCTCGACAATGGTACAAGAAATTTGATTCATTCATGTTGGAACATGGTTTTCAGAGGTTGGAAGCTGACCATTGTGTCTATATCAAGAGGTATGATCAAGGGAAGTATATCATATTATTGATATATGTGGATGACATGTTGATTGCTAGACATGATAACAATAAGATCAATAGGTTGAAGAAAGATTTTGGTAGCAAATTCGCAATGAAGGATTTGGGACCAACACAATAGATATTGGGCATGTGGATTATGCGTGACAGGAACAACAAAAGGTAGTGGCTGTCACAAGCAAAATATATCAAGAAGGTGCTTGGCAAGCTTAATATAAAGGATGCCAAACTAGTTGGTACACCCCTTACAACCCACTTCAAGCTGAATACTCAATTATATCCTATTGATGACAAGGAGAAAGAAGAGATGAGCAAGATTCCTTATGCTTCAACAATTGACAGTCTGATGTGTGCCATGGTATGCACACAACCAGACATTGCATATTCAGTGGGAGTAGTGAGTAGATTCCTTGCCAATCTAGGCAAACAACATTGGAAAGCAGTAAAATGGATTTTAAGGTATCTCAAGGGTACTAGTCATTATTGTTTATGTTTTGGTCATGATGATACCGTGCTTGAAGGATTTACAGATGCAAATTTGGTTGGAGATATGGATACTAGAAATTCCATTATAGGGTATTTGTATATATTTGTAGGTGCAACAATATCTTAGGTATCACGGCCATAAAGAATAGTAGCCCTCTCTACAACAGAGGCAAGGTACATAGCTGTAATGGAAGCTTGTAAAAAGATGTTGTGGATGCAGCGATTCCTAGGAGAGATAGGAATAAAGCAGGAAAAGTATGTGTTATATTGTGATGGTCAGAGTGCCATTCACTTGGCGAAAAACTCAACATTTCATTAAAAAACTAAGCGCATTGACTTAAGGTACCATTGGATTTGGCATGTGTCGGTGGAGGAACAATTATCCTTGGAAAATATCCATATAGATAGGAACCCTGCTGATATGCTCACTAAGATTCTACCACGAAATAAACATGAGTTATATAGAGGCATGGTAGGACTCGATGTGACTTGATGACTCTTATTTGGCTTCAAGTGGGAGAATGTTAAGTGTGAAGCCAAATTCATGTAGGATTCTAGATCCTTCTAGATCAAATCTTTCTAGATCTCCAAGACTCTAAATCTTTCTACACCATCATTAGTTTTAGATCATTCAAGATCTCCATCTGAATCACATACAGGATTCTAGATCCTTCTTCTACCTCTATAAATTTTTAATTTCACTGGCCAAAGAAAGCAAGCCAAGGCCCAAGCCTATTATGTAATGCAAAGTGATTTCTGTTCTCTAGTGATTGTTTTATCTATTTCGTTGTTTTTGATTGAGTAATCTTGTTGTTTTTCCATTTGTCCATCTCTGTGAATTATTCTTTGCTATTGCCGTCTAAGTCTCTGAGTATAAATCCGTTGTGTGTTATGTATGCTCTGATCTAACGCCAACTCCCTTAGTAAATGAATATACCGTTATCATACTCAAAAATATATTTTGATTTAGAGATAAGATGCTCTACATCATCTCCTCTCGCAAACTTAGTGAAAACTTGAGCTATTTGAACCTTACACCTCTTAATTTCTACAAATTTCACATTAATGGGATCCTATAACTTTTTTTAAAATTAAATAATATAACATTCTTTTATTGAAATATAATTCTAGAAAATATAAGTAAATTCAATTAAATGATACATTTTACCGTTTCACGAAAATCCTATACTATTTTAGGAAAAATCTAAATAATTCTTTAAAAAGAAGATTAAATAAAGATTAATTACAATCCGCTTTATTTCATTGAATGATTTGAAGCTAATATTTCTACACTGGCCTCCCAGTAAGGTAGTCAGGCTTTTCTTACTTGTTATAAAGTGACGTGGTCCAACATGGCCTTTCAGTACCGTAGTGAAGCTTTTTCTTCAATGTCATAAAGTAACGTGGTCGAACATATTTGTGTGATCAACCGCAAGTGATGTAATCAAACTTATTATTCCAATTGAGTATTATTTCGTTAGCTGATGTGGTCAAACAAATGATTACCATATTATTAGTCCCTATCGTCACGGCATGGGACTATAGTAATCATAATTGTTGGTTTAGCAATATTTCTTGTTAAGATTTAGTGAGTTTTTAACCTGGTGCTCCATATTTCGTCTCTTAACCATATTCTAATTTATTCTGTGGTCTTATTTGGCCTCTTCCCGAGGTGAAAAGGCTATAAGTATATATTATCTTGAGTTTGTAACATTCATATTTCGAACATGTAAACTAATGCTAGCATTAGTCTAGCCGTATAAAATGTTAGCAAAGTTGGGAAGGGGATATGACAGTAAAGGTAAAATCACTTACTCGTCATTGAAGTTGACAACTATGGATGCATGTTGATGCGATGTCTACTGTGCATCTACTAGCGATGGCTGTTGAAGTTGACAACTGTGAATGCATGTTCATGAGGTGTTTATTGTGCATCTACCACCGAACACGAGCTATGCATCTACCACCGAACACGAGCTGGCAAGAACGGGAGGATCATAGCACGTCGAGGGTTTTTTTGCGTGCAGTGGAGGAACTATTCTCAATCTCTACCTCGACTTAGATATGCTACTGCTACTCGCTGGCTACTGCTCCTCATTCATGGCTAGTTAGAACTATCGTTTCGTTTGAAGCTCGGTTTGAAGTGGATTTTCTCATTTTGCAACCCTCTACAACCCTATGTTAAAGTATTCTTCTTGTATTCTTATTCAGAAAATTCCAACCTACCGATTTATAAAATATGCTAATTATGGACCTACGCTCAACCTCATGGTCATAAGTTGCAATTGAATTATAATAGTATATGACTTGAGTTTCATGAATTCATTTCTTTTTTTTACCATACTGTTGGACATGCAGGCAGCAGGCTATGAATTTGACCATGATGATTACCACAGGTACAGATCTTATGTCCTCTGGATTTTGAATTTAAAGTTATCTAATGTTTCTACTTGATTAAAAAGAAAAAAAATCATTGATTAGATTTCCCTTTTCTACTTTTTTCGGAGTATAATTGTTTGTCTTTAGCTTGAAAACCTATCTTATTTCACTCACTTGAAACTAATATTTCTTATACAATTTTGTTCACAGAAGATTTTCATATGAGAACCTTAAACTAGCCCCTATGCTGGGGAGCTTGTTATCTTGTTATTAAGCATGCCTCAACGAAAAATTGTAAGCTCAAATGAATTTCTCCAAATCATTATATGATTATAACACATCGTGATGGAGTCGGGGATTTTTGGAAATTTAGAACATCCATCATAACCATTTTTTAATGTGAAACAGATATTCACAAATGGTGATTGTACAAATTTCATGCTGCAAAGGTCCTTAACACGCTGGGGTTGGAAGATTTCTTTGAAGGCATAATATCTTTTGAGATACTCAATCCTCCTCCACGAATTATTGAAAACAATAATGACCATGATATGCTTTTTGTTAACTGTACGAACCCACAGGTACCAGTTATTTGACCAGGATTTTATCCTCAAATTCATCTTTTCCAGATTAACTACATCCATTTTTTTGTCGCATTAGAGATGATATTAATGAAATTCTTTCGAGGTTAACTGCATCCATTTGTTTGTCGCATTAGAGACAATATTAATGAAATTCAAGTTTATTATGAGGCTTGAACTACTAATCCCTTGTTTGAAGCTCAATTCAAAATGGATTTTCTCCTTTTGCAACCTTTTGTTGAGCTGCAAAGCTGCAACCCTCTGTTAAGGGTGTAGATAGATGAGATACCTTTGTTACCGAGATTATGCTACTCGACATTAAGGCACAAGGAGCATATCTACAAGCACGGATAAGCATACTTAAGCAGACTCGATGACCGGTAAAGGTAGCAGAGCACGATAAAGTTAACCTAAATTTTAAGGTGGATTCAATGACAATTTCCTTGCCATCGACATTAACAAAGCCATCAACCTTCAGAAATTTATTGTGGTTGTGCTCCGGTCATGGAGGAGAAAGAAGGCACAGAGGTTTTGTTCATTCATTGTCCCTGGTTATTTGATGGCATGTAACACTTTGCTATGTTCCCTTCAACTATTCATGGTCATAGTTTTGCTTCCGTCACTTAAGGTTTTCCTATATATAATGTTTGGAGCGCAATAGCAGCACGAGTTCAGTGTATACTATCGAGGATCCAGGAAAACAACGAACATAGAGAGGTCTAACAGATGTTTAGCCAACTTCTAGCTCAGTTTTCTTACTAGGCAATAATTACTAAGTTACTAAGATTTCTTACCTTTGAGGTAGTAGAATCAGTTTAAGAGGTCGGTCTTCCTGTATTGTATGTCAGACCAGCCTTAAACAATGACCCTACTCTAATTTTGTCCAGAGATCATTGGCGCTGCTCCACTTATGCCCAAGGATTATGCATTGGTGAAGGTGGAATGCTTTGCGGTTAGTTCTAAAGCAAGACTCATTTCTTGAGGATTCTTGAGAGCTAGATGAAGCCAGATGAAGAGTTTGATATACTAGGCGAAGAACCAAACCCAACATGAGTAGTTTTAACAGTGATTTAACAATCATTTTTAAGTAGCAAAAAGTTTTAGTACGATGATTCAAAACAAGCAGCAAAAAGTTATGGGACAATGATTCAAAATACAATCATTTCATGTGGAGTTAGGGCACTTGGCTACATGCAAACCCCACTTGGAAGTTTGACTTCATTTTTTTTTGTTTTCTTTTTAGTTATTTTTTTGGTTATTTTATTTTTCTTCCTTGAAACTTTTATTTTTAATTTAAATAATCTCATAGCCTTGCATACACGAGACATGTCTACCTCACCCTCCCTTTAAAAAAATAAATTTTAATTAATCAGTTCCTTATCATTACTCATTCCATTATTTCATTTGCTTTATTAAGCTTTTTATCTACGTGTAGGTGAATGAGCCATGTTTGGAGATACTACATTTATGAGAATTCCAACTCTAGGAAAACATGTTAAACCTTTTGGGCTGCCCTTGTTTTGTTCTATTTGCGGCTTTTGTCCCTGTTCCCCTCTATTGGTAGGGACTTGCTGCTTCAAAGCTATAGTTCAACTTGCTACATAGTTTCTGCAACATAAACTAGAATGCTTCTTGTTGATGAGTCTACAGGGTTCAACAAGGGTCATGTATGGTATCTCTAGTAGCTGGCGTGCAACATAGACTAGCATGCTTCTTGTTGATGAGTCTACATGGTTCAACAAATGTCATGTATGGTATCTCTAGTAGCTGGCGTGCATGATTCAAAGTGTTTTTATTCTGGTCTTGTTAAATGGGTAAAACCTATACGTGAGTTTGACGGTTTTCCCTAGAGTTCTAGTATTAAAATTATGTTCAAAGAAAATTTGGGGATGTGTTTTTAATGCATCTATACTTTTTATGATATTCTTGAGTGGGTTATGAATACCGAAATGCTAAGAAAGTTACTCTTTTATTTTTCTCCATTAATTTAAGATTGTAGAGTTTCTTTTAGCTTGAAGACCATTTCTTATTTTATTGCTTCATTTTAACTTTTATAACTTATGAGACAAGAAAGAGTAAAGTATTTTGATGAACTAGGGAAAAATTGATGCAGGAAGTTCGGAAAAATTGATGCTTGTTTGTGAGGTTCGAAACTAGGAAAGGAAATGTGAATTCTAGAAGTTGAAATAGATAAATCACAATTGCAGTTTTCAGATGATTCTAAGTTGAAATATAACCTAAGATTGCGAATGATTTTTTAAATAATCAAAGCTTGGTGATTGAATTTGGACTATACTAGAAAAAATTCGAAATTGCATTATAATTGAGATAATCATTTCATTTGAGCCTCATGGATTGCAATTGGAAAATGCTTTTGACTTTTCATGGGAGTTGTAAGTTGTTATTGGAAAATGCTCATGACTTTCCATGGAATTTTTAAGTCGCTCGTGTGATCAACAACTGCACAAAAAAAGGAAGTGAAACATTATGACATGTAAAGCTGTCTGCATCGGCATCCTTAAGACAATCAATGCTCTTTGCAAAAAAAGCAGGGGTCACTATCAAAAGAAATCACCTTAACAGGAGTTGGAAATCCCCTTTAGTCTCTTAACACCAACCTTGCTGCTTCATTAACATCGTATTTCATAGCCGTATTTCTGCAATATTCATATTTCTTGCCAAAATATTAATTGACCACTCAATGGTAATTAAATGTGCTTGCATGTATCAATGGATGAATTCTAACTGTTGTCGCTGGTCACGAGTGAGTTAGTCGCACCATGTAACATCCAAAAACAGACCAAATGGAGGCCCTACTATAGCATTTCCATGACCTTTTTGTATTATAACATTAGTAGACAAATAACTATTTCAATAAGATGTACATGCCACCTCTCCAATAAGTTAAAGATGTACTACATGCAATCACCTTTTGTTAGATGCAGCTCGCTGGTTGTTCTTTGTGTAAGATGTACTTTGATATTACTGTTTTGGTAGTATTGGGGATGTTGGTTGCAAGGCCAGTGTGAAGGTTTAGATATAAGATATGCTATTTTAGATATAAGATATACTATTTTAGCTTTAGCTTTTGGAAATGCTACCGATGACTTAATGCCATGCCAGAATTCTTCTTACATCTCTAATGGTGCATTATGAGATCATTGTGTCCACTTCATGCAATCACAATGGATCGATATCTCTCCTCTTGATACAAAGATCTTTCCTCTTGATTTAGAAAGCACTTAGACTTTATTTAAGATGATGAAAAGAACCACTAAGTTAACGATGACCAATGATCTCTACTATTAGAAAATTGGAGGTTTCTCTATAGGTAGGACCAGGAGAACACCTCCTATTGAATGAGTGAACGGGAAGAGGGAGGAGGACACATTTGATTGATAGCATGTGTTCTTGAGTACTCATTCTCTTGATCTTCAACATTGTTTCACCTCCTTAGTATCAATCGTGTTGAGACAGGGACCTACCTCCAACCAAAAAAGATCAGTTATGCTCTGGTAACAATGATCTCATCCATAGGTCAATGGTGTTGTTAGGGTATTGATTAATTTTTTTTTTTCATTTCATTTATGCTAATGTGGAACGGTTCCATGCCATTTCTTAAAAGCTGAATACCCTCGGTTATTCGGTTCAATGCCGAAAGAAGTATCCTTGTCCAATGTCATAACAAAAGAAGATGCATTTTTAAATGCGAAGATATATAGCTACTGTAATGAATGACTTTAGATCCTTTTAATTAAGGATATAGCTTCAATGCACTCTTTGGGAGGGACAAAGAAATCTAAATATAGGGAGAGGACTGTCAAATTCTTGCAATTGCATCTTTAATTGCGTTGCATTTTGCTTTTCTTTCGCAATTACATTTTGCTTTGCTTTCGAATATTTAATGCTAGTGAATTTGATGTATTTTGTTGTCTTTGCTCTCAGAAATAGAATAGGGAAAATTACATGTATGAATTCATGGGGTTTCCTACTTTATTGTCTATGTATCCATGTGTCATTTAACCTTCAGAATTCATGGGAATTCCTACTGTATTGTCTATGTATCCATGCATCGTATTTCGTATTTTTTGGCTCTACGAAATAGAATAGGGCAACTTACATGTGTGAATGGGGAATTGCCACTTTATAGTCTATGTATCCACGTGTCGTATTTTGTTGTCTCGACTCTAAGAAATAGAATAGGGCAACTTACATGTGTGAATTCATGGGAATTCCTAATAGGGCAACTTAAATGTGTGAATTCGCACTGTATTGTCTATGTATCCATGTGTAGTATTTTGTTGTCTCGACTCTAAGAAATAGAATAGGGCAACTTACATGTGTGAATTCATGGGAATTCCTATTGAATTGTCGATGTATCCATGAGTCATTTAACCTTTTGAATTCGTGGGGATTCGTACTATATTGTCTATGTTTTTAGCGTTCAAGGATATATGAACCATCTTTCAAGGATATATATGAACATATGCACAAATTACAAGCAAGAAATAACCATAATTAGTTGAACGCTTTGAAGGATATATACACAGAAATGTGGGCTTGAGAGAACTGCGAAGTTCACACCACTAAATATAGGCTTCCAAGAGGCTTCCAAGATATTTATCAGTTTCCTTACTAACTAAAATATATAGACCAAATTTGAAATTGGGTAGCCCTACATTCACAAGAAATTCACCAGGGAAGCTTATGAGCTTGTGCATAGAGATATGAAGAATGTTTCAACATGAGCCTTATCATATCAACCAACTAAATCTATATTTGTAGGCACTGGCACTAGGTAAACTTTAATGGGTTATGGAACTTCACAATGGAATGCTACCATAGCCTCTACTAGTTTATTAATTGAATTAACCAAATTAACTGGAAAAACTAAGCAATAGATTAAATTGTAACTTCTTCTTGGGAAACAAAATCTCTTTACTATGGCTCTGGAATTGCGTTTCGTAGAGAAGGTCCATAGACAGTATTAACTACTACAATAAGGTGTAGTGATGGTGTTCCCATATCCCTTTTACTCCTTATGAGTATTCTGATATGCCCACCTGATATGCCCTTGTTCCCAGAGATGATTCGGAGGCTACTTTGCAACTCACAAAGACGTCATATAATTCGGAGGCTACTTTGCAACCCACAAAGACTTCATATAATAATTGCAATAGAATCGTAAAGTGTTACTATCAAATCTCCTTATTCCAACAAAGGTTAAGGTAATAATAATTAGTTACTATTAAATCTCCTTATTCGATCAAAGGTTAAATCTCCTTATTCGAACAAAGGTTAAGGTAAAAAACTTCAATAGAACATATGTTTCACATTTCACACACTTCACCCAATCAACCCCGCTCAAGGCAGGGACTTGCTGCCTTGCAGCCCTCCTGGTCAAATATCAGAAAACATAAATCATCTTTAGTACGGAAAAGTAGAATGCAATGGAAAGTGGAAGTAGAATAAAGTGACGTGGTCCAACTTATTTGTGTGATGGGCAATGGCTTTTCTGAAATCTTACAAGCGTGGTCCAGCTTGTTTGTTTGATGGGCAGAAAGTGATGTAATTAAACATATTATGCCAATTGAGTATTATTAGGTTATATGACGTGGTGAAACGAATTATTAATAGTAAATTGATTTATTTTGTAAGATGTTTTTTTGATTTGGATTAAATCAAATTATATGAAAATAAAATAAAAAGATTAACGTAATAAAAATATTTTAATTGGGTGAAAATAAATTAAAACAAAAACAGAGTGGAATGTAATTTAATTTTTTTTATCAAAATAAAATAAAAGGAAAACAAAAATAAAAATAAATTTATAAAAATAAAATAGAATAAAGCTAAAAATAAACATTATCCGGTGCGATGAGTGTTAAGTGGATTATTCAAAAATCATGAGAAATTAGTCAATTACCACTACTTCTCATGGAAATGGTCATAGATGACTTACGTTTGAATCCCATGATATCTAATATAATGCAGTGCGAAAGACTCTTAATACTTAAATACATAAGATTGAAGGGAGCTCTACTTGAATGGTTCATGAGGCATAATTTTTAATGAGCTTGATTGTGGGGAAAACTTCATAGTTAAGTGCTCTTAAGCCAAAGGTGGGTGACCTTCGTGAAGTCCTGATTACCCAATGCAAGCCCTAGAAGTGATGATTGATGCTATGTGATTCATTTCACTAGTTTCAATCCCATTTCTTCACCCCTGTGAACGTCACCCCATGCAATGAGTGCTAAGTGGATTATTCCAAACTCATGAGAAATTAGTCAGTTGACTTTTTTAAGGTAGTTGAATCCCAAAAAATGATATCTAAAAAGAACCTTATAAGAATAAAATAATAACAAAAATAGAAATAGCCCATGGTATTGAGAATTTATGGTATTGACCCATAGTATTTATGTGGAATATAGCTTATTTAGATGGAGAAATTAAAGGAGCTTAGATCCATCTTAATTCAAGATTTAGATATAAAAATCTTTTCTAGAGTCAATATTTTTTATAGATCTAACTACTTAACAGATCAGAAATTAAAATAAAGTTAAACTAATCTTTAGTAAATAAAATAACAAATAAAGAAGATATCAAATAAGTGCCATGTGCTTCATGGAAATACAGTGTTTAAGCTACTCAACTTGCTTGGGTGTTTCCTACATTAGGATAGTGTTTATATAGTGAGTGCCATTCCAATTTCTTTTTATTGTTTTATTTACGTGGAGTGTTCTAAACGATTTTTATTGTAGCAATGGAATATTTTTAAAGGGTTTTCGTTCCCTGCAATGTGAGGGTTGCAGCCATGGCATTGGTAATGGTGGAGCTAGTGCGAGTTATCTGGCTCCGGTTAGTCATCTGTCAGTTTCAAAAGGTAGTTCCTCAGCTTTTGCAAATTATAATTCTTCAGATTGCCAGGTAACGAAAAAACTAGCATCTGCTTCTGCGAGAGTTCTGGTGGCGTTGACGGCCGCTAGATTGCTATGCTCCTGGATCTAATTGATCAGCTTCTGCAGTGGAATAATCTCGCGTCATAGTGTTTTCTCTTTTCTTAATTATACCTACTTGTCTTCTCATTTTATTTTTTCTTTCTTGACATGGACTTTCGAAATAGCAATTTACGAGCTTCCTGTCACCATTAATGTTTTTAATTCGAAATAGCAATTTAGCGCTTCCTGTCGCAATTACTTATTTTAATTCACAGCTGTTCCAGGGTTTCTAAATGCCCTGCTTTATAATTTTCTGACAGAAAAAATAGGTTTGAGATGATATTTAAAGCTGAACACAGAAATTGTCTAGTTTCATTTATGTTATAATTTAGTAAAGACAAATGCAGTAATGATGTGCTGAGCAAAAGTCCATCCGATCGAAAATTTAAAAATTTATTGTTCTTTGTTTAAAAATTTATATATATAAATGAAATGATTACATTATGAATCAATAACTTTGTACACATAGTTCTTATTATTTGACAGGCTGAGAAAACTATTTCGTAAATGCCACTAGCAATATTCTAAGACGTTATATATATAATTTTTTTATAATTAATTTTTGTTTAAAATTTCTGATTACCAAAACCATAAAAGTTATACAATTAATAGAATTAATTTAATAAATTTTCAAAGATATTTCATATTGGTGTGATTTTAATGGAGTATAGAACTTCAACTCCATCTTTTCTACGTGTTATTCTTTGGAATTTTATTTAATAGAATTAATTTAATAAATTTTCAAAGATATTTGATATTTGTGTGATTTTAATGGAGTATAGAACTTCAACTCCATCTTTTCTACGTGTTATTCTTTGGAATTTTAATTTTTTTTAAGTCTCATCTTAATCGAGGGTAATCTAGAAATAAAATCCCTTCTGTTAATGATGAACCAGGGGGATTTAAAGAAACTATTTTACCATTATTTTGGTCGACTGCATATATTAGATGTAATCTATATTGTGGAATTGAAAGTATTACATAGGTTAGATGATGAATTTAAATTTAGAAGTAGGTAGTTTGTTTTATATAGTTTTTTCATTGTTTTTTGGTAAATTTTTATATTTTTTTTGAAATTTTAGATTTTTTTTATTATTTTATTATTATTATATGATAATAAATTACGACCACTCTATATTTATTTTAATCTTAGATTTAATAAGTTTAAATCTATTTTAACCTTGGGTTTAAGGAGCCTAAATCCATTTTAATTCTAAATTTATTAACCCTAGAAATAAATCAAATCTCAAAATAGTGTAAATCCATCATAACCCTAAATATATTAAACCTAAAACTAAATCAAAACTCAAAACTTCTCTGCAAAATTTTATTTCCATGTCTCCCTAAACCCTCTTGGTAAAGGAATGCTAAAACAAATCTCTTGCAAACCTTCTCTACAAAATTATTGTTATTTGCCTTTTTGTCTCCCTAAACCCTCTTGGTAAAACAAATCTCTTGGAAACCGATGTCTCATTTTTTTTAACTCTTTCCATTGTTTTATCGTCACCTACAACGTCCACTATGCAGAAAGACATTCCGTAGCCTTACCTGATGTGACCTTCACTCTTGGACCAATCATCATTTACGTGGCTCTTAGTTTGGATATGACATCACTTTTATCAAGGTATGACAGTTATGAGACGATGAATGTTCTGGAGTAAAGTATGGCATGATGCCTTTCGCTTGTGGAAATGTGAGTTGCCTCACGGAGAAAGAAAGGCTTTGCAGAGAGAAAGGCTCACGGAGTTTCGGACGCAGTTTGGTAGGATCTGAAGGCCAGGATGTGCGAGAAATCAGTAAATCTTTCTACACCTTAGATTCAAGGGAGTTGCCAAAATATAAGTGGAAGCCACTGCGTTTGAAAGTCTCAGAGACCGCAGTCATATGTTGGGAGCGCGGTTCTTCGTAATGAGAAAGAATGTAGACAAAAAAACCTTAATGTTGTTTACTTACGAACAATAATGGATTGTGGTGGGAAGGATCGAAATGTTTGGAGCCATCGAATTTCTTGGAGTGGAAGTTTCGAAGAATCTCACTGTCTGGTCCATTCTTTTCGATATTGGTAACAGCCATAACAATATCCCATCTTCTCTTCTATTCAACTTGCGATTGAACGTTTTGTTGTTCAGTTGGAAATGACAAATCTGTTTATCCGCTTTCACGCAATACTGTACTAAGGGAATTTTAAAGACATTTTTTTAAGAGAAAAGAAATCTAATGTCTTAAAAAATCAATTTTTTATTTTAGTTATTTTACATTAAAATTTAATATCAATTGAACTGTCTTACATATAAAAAGAATTTGAGACAGAAATATTTGAAGACAACTTTGTATTTAATAGAAAAATATTTTAAAACAAAAACAGTTCGAGACAAATATTTTAAGACAAAATTTTATATGTAAGACAAAAATATTTTGAGACAAAATTTTATATTTAAGAGAAAAATAGTTTGAGACAAACATTTAAAGACAAAATTTTATATTTAAGACAAAATTATTTTAAGAGAAAAACAATTTAAGACAAAATTATTTTAAGACAAAACTTTATATTTAATACCAAATAGTTTGAGACAAAAATATTTTAAGACAACCTTATATTTCACAATGGCCACTATAGATGAAAACTATTTAAGACAATAAACAATTAAGACACAACCATATCAATTTAAGACAATATTATCTAACAACTACAAAATTGACTCTTACAGTGCACCCTAAGTTTGACTCTCACAGTGCACGTAGCTTGCACGCAACTGTTGTCTTGCACCTATATTGAGGTTGTTATTTTACTTACCATTTACATTATCTTATATAAAGACAACTATTTTTTGGGCCCTTTGTTTTGTGGGGGTAGTTGACTAAGAAGAACGCGATAACCTTTACTAACAAGATTTATTGGACATCAATTCCTCTTTTGCCCCTTTCATGTCTACTGATACAATTAAAGACAACTTCTCTACCAATGCATTTGGCACTGCTACATGGAGGGGGATTTTAAGAGAAAATAAATATTTTGTCTTCAAATTTTCAATACGATGCACTACTAAAAATGGTAAAGGTAAAGGATTAGGGGTTTGTTTTTACATTGTTTATGGGTTCTTTAGGAAGTGAAGTGATGGAGGTCGACGAAAACTGATGGGATTTATAGCGGCGGAGGTCGACAAGAGAGTTGTTCTTCATGAGAGGAGCAATGGAGGAAATTTGGTTGAACATGGATAATGAGTATCATAGTTGGAGTACTTTTTAGGGTCTCCATCAATTTTGTTTTAATATGTGTTTTTTAACTGTTTCATTTATTTTGAATGCTACTTTTATCTATTGGTTGCTATTATAAGTACATTATTGTGCTGGAACTCTTGACTGTCATCAACAACATGAATTAGATTCACATGAAGGATTGTTGAGAAATGCAGCAATAAATTCTTAATTTGATTTTTCCTTCATTGAGTTGAGAAAAAATGAATTTCCACATGAGCATACAACTTGGATGCAATTAACTTGTGTCACATGCCTTGTGTTAACCAGTTTACTGAGTAAATCCAAGTTAGAGGAGTTAGAGTTCAGTTAAGAATTTGTGATTGCTAATTTGTATCAATCAATGTGAGTTATCTCAAGTTGTATTCAAGTAAACTAGTTCTAATTGTTGGAGGAACTCGTGGAAGGTTAGTTGTGCAGTGGAACTTCAGTCAAACTCAGTGATCATCTAGTTAATTGATCAATCATCCGAAAATAACCAGTGCATGTGTTAACACCCAGGTTGTTCTCTTTGACTCCTAAGAGAATACGGCCGGGGTAACCACTAACCAATCTTTAAGCTACAGCTTCTAGCCCAGCTGCAGTCAGAGAGGGCTCTCTCTTTCAGGTTTGTCACTACTTTCAGTGAGGTTTTTAGGCTAGTTGTGAGATAAGTTTTCGGTAATTGCTGTGTATTTGGTTGGGAGGATGCTTCTGTTTCCTCTAAAGTATATCAACAGGGCTGATTAATCCATTGGGCAATGGGGTCTAGGAGTGTTTTCTCTTGAAGTCTTGATTTTGGTGAGGAGGAAAGCTACAGGGCCTGTGTGCACTTCATGGAACAAACTCTGAAATTTTGAAGATGATGCATATACAATTAGTAATGAGCAATGAAGATTTCGTTACTTTAGGCTGTATATTTGTGAAAGAGGCATGTCATCTAAGAGCAATCACTTGAATTCTTAAAACAACAATGCACAGTAAGGATATGGCTTAAAGGTAGCATTCAAGAATTACACTTTAAACACTTTAGCAGAAGAAAAACATATGAGGCAGTTCAGATTGAGCTCAGGGTAGTGAATGACTAAATCCTGAGGCTATCCTTTTTCTTTACTGTCTAGAGTTTTAAACACAGAGGAAACATGAGAAACAGGAAATATGAGCAACATATGGAATAACTGGAAACATTCATAACGTAATGAGCCATGAGAAAACTTATTGAGTCATGTAATGAACAAGAATCCTGCAACTTTGAGCCACACACCATCAAGAGACCAAGAGAGAACACATCATTGGAGAAATCCCACTGCCTTTGTATTAAACTGTCTGAGAAATTTACAATATCAGAGTAGCAGAGAATATCTCAGAAAAGAAAAATCTTACATCCGGAGTCCAACCCCTCTAAAATAACGCGAGGGGGAATATATAGAAGTTTGTCTACAAAATATCTCAGGAATGAGGTCATCTGAGGAAAAAATATCTATTACACTTGTGTAGATAAAGCAGATGAGAAGTTATTACAAGTATAAATGATAGTAAAAGCTTTTAAATGCTGTCAGAATGGCTTTTTGCCCTTTGAGTACTGCGGACTTTAATCTGCGCTGTTCTTCATGAATGAAGCATTAAAGTGTCTTACTGTCTTTGATTTTCTGTATCTTTCTTGACTCTGTCACTTGTACCTGCTGATGTCGTTGTTGATGCTGAGTACCTGTGCTGAGTTGGCTCAGTGCCTCTATGCTTTCTGTCGTGGCTTTGTCCACCTGTAAGTGCAGTATTAACTGTGTTGCTACAAAAATTGTTTTCCTTTTCACCCCTGATTCAAAAGTAGTTTTACCAAGTCCTGCCAATTATCTGGGTGATGAAGCTGATGCTTCAAAATTAACCCAACGGTCTCATCAGCTTCAGTATACTTATAAAAATCGGGAGGTTTATCAAATAAATGTGCTACCTCATTTTTAATAAAGAACAAATTGTCTAATTTATTAAACAGAGCTTGTCCTGTCAATGGGCCTGCTGTAGATGACCCAGAAGCCTCAGCAATCTGCATGGCTGAAAAGGTGCTTAGTCTTTTGATATACTTCTCATAAGAGAGAAGCTTACCTGATTCTTCTAGGCTGGGGAGCCCTTTGTCTTGCAGTGCTGTGAATCTATTTTGGAACTTGGTTATATCTGTTTGCATGTCATGTACCCTTCTGTCCAGTGTTTGAATGAGGCTCTTCATCGTCGTAGTCCTCTTAATTATGGGAATAGTTTCAGTTCTGTTAGCAATTCCCATCTGGATCAGCTGAGAACTGTTCCTATAATTCAGGACTTCTATCATCTTTGGGGCAAGGTCTGCCATATTGCCTAGGTCATTTCTTGCCCTGTATAGCTCTTTCTTTGCTTTGCCAATGAGTCCTATCTGCTCATATATGGCAACAATGTACTCCCACTGGTTAGTGACTGCTTGCCCAATAGCAGTCCATATCACCTGCTTGACTTCTGCTGTTACTTTATCAAAATTGAGTTGCTTTTCCAACTCTGCAATAGTCTTTTTCAGGGCTTTAACTTCCCTCTCCCTTTCAGCCACGTTCTGCTTAGATTTATCATATTTTTCCTCTATTTTAGCTAGGGTTTCCTTGGCTTTGTTCAGCTCTGTGATTTGAGCTTCCAGCACTTGAATTTCCTGCCTTAGCTTCTGCATATCTGGGCTCTCGGCCTGTTCTTTTGGTGTTGCTGCAGTGGCTGGTTCTTTTGCAGACACTTCTATTGTAGCTGGAGTTGTTGTAGCTGGAACTGTCTCTTCTGCCTGCTTTGTTTCTGTTGCCTCCTTTGGAGGGATGTCCTGCTTTGGAGGGATGTCCTCTTTAGGGGTCCCCTCAAGGTTTATTATCTCTGTGGGTGTTTTAGAAGACTGCCCTTGTTCTCCCTTCTGTATAGTTGCTTCTAAGGTATTCTCAGTCTCCAGCAGCCTTTGTTGGGTTTCCACCAGTTCTTTGTACAATGTCATCAGTAGGTTAGTGATGTCCTTGTCTCTTCTTTGCTGAGCAACTTCATCGGTCTGTGGATGAATTGTTGGTGGGATTTTCATCCTCTTTTTGATTGCAGCTACATCTGCATCCCTTAGCTTAAGGACCTCCTGGATGGCCTTGACATCATTGGGATCATGCCCAAATTCTATGATGATGTCTTCCAAGGCCTTGATTCTGTTGTCCTTGGCTTGAGAGGATGCCCTCTCCAACTCAAGCTGTGATGCTGTATTATTCAAACTGTTCTGTAGCCTGTAATTCACCAGGGTCTTGTCTGCCAGGGTAGCATAGACCATTTCACCTGTTTGTTTATGAAGCTCGATCTGGTCCATTGGGTGGATGTCTTTTGCAAGGACCTCTAGGTTTGTCCTTATATAGTCAGCAGTTGATTGAGGTCGCTGTTCTGTGGGAGTGAAGTGACTCAAAGTCAACTTAGCCTCTTGGACATCGTATGCAGCCATAAGCCTATGTTGATTTGATGGAGCCATGTTTAAAAGATAATTGTATAGTTTTATTTTTAGTGGCTCACTCCTCCTCTTTGCATCTCTGAAGAAGTCTTTGATGCCTTCAGCTCTAATTTTGCCTTGACCTGATGAGCTGACCTCCCCAAGTGCTGTTCTGTCCTGCTCTTGCTGTAATGAGCTGGCAGAGGCCTCAAAGCTTTGCATTTCCTCTTCTCCAAATGGATTTAGCCTTTGCCTCTTCTCTGGTCCTTCTGTCAGAGGTGTCTCCCTATCCCTTTTCCTGTTGATGTCCTCCCTTAGAGGGGTGTGAAGGATTGAAGGGTCGACCCTAGACTCCTGTCTGGGAGGCGCCATGCCAGTTGTTTTATCTTGGGTGGCTGCTTGGTCCTCTCCTTTTTGCTGTTCCTGATCCTGTTGATCAGTCTGTTGCTGATTTTGTTGCTGTTGCTCCTGCTGGCCCTGTTGGCCCTCCTGCTGTTGATCCTCTGTTTCTTCTACCATCTTGCCCTTTCTTTTGTCCAGTCCTTGCTTCGAAACTTGTGCTGCTCCTTCTGGGGTGGCAGATGAGGAACCTGGAGCTGTTGTGTGAAGACTGGGTAGGGTATGTACCTGAGAAGGACACTCCAAGTCAGCCATTTTCAATAAATATCTCCTAGCCCTGTCATTTAGTTCTTCTTGGTTTAGGGGCTCTATCAAGGTGTTTTTCTGCCATTTTGGCTGGTTTGCATGCCTTGCTATGAGGATCATGCCATGATGCTCATAACCAGAGAGTTTGTATTTCAATCTCCTCTTGGATATGAAACCATTTGGGTCATATGGTTTCCATAGGAAGCTCTGTGTCAAGCCAAGGCCCTCCAACATTCTCTCTGCTTCCTTCCATCCCTCTCTTCTGTTTAACACAATGTGCCCGAGCTGGTTTTTTACTTTAAGTTGGGCCTTCTTGCCCCTTCCTGAGAAATGGATTAGGTCTACATATGCAAACTGTCTGAAATATTCTAGGGCAAAGAGCCTCATAGGCACAAACCTGGGCAATCTGAATGGTCTCAGCTCACACCCATATATCCTGATAACTGTGTGATGCTGGTAAAAATACCAGTCCCCTATGCTGTAAGCAGAGGATAGTTGCAGTATCCTTTTCATTTCGTCAGTGAGCCTTGGAGGAGGTTCTGTCATAAGTAGGGACATGGCTGGATGTATGAAATCATCTATGAACTCACAGTAGGTGTAAGGTGAATCGCTATGAAAGATGGAGCTCCAATACACTACTGATCTTGGATTACCTGCTGCATCATTTCTCTTGATTTCAAAAGAGAATTGCTCATATTGGTGGTACAGGATAAGATGATAGATGTATGAGGTGTATTTAAACACCCTCTCTCTAGGCAAGTGCAGGAATTGCTCATGAATTTTGTCAGAGATATATTTGGCATAGTTGTAGCAGATAGGGGCCCTCCCAGGGACAAACCTTAACATCATGACAAGCACAGTTTCTTCTATATACTCCATTGTTCCGTATCCCAGCACTGAGCTCACCATATGGGCTAGGTCTAGTCCAAGCTGATTTAAATATCCATCGAAGATTGGAGGATGCAGGACTGTGTCTGATTTGCTCACAAATAGCTGATTAAACCTCAGAATTTCTGCCTCTGTTAGTGTTTTGTTCCCTTGGTTGATTAAATCCAGCAGGGATAGGGGAACCATTGTCTTGTTGGACTTGAACTGCACCATGTCTCTGATGGCTTGAGGGGTGGTATAGAACACCACCTCACCTTTGGGATTGACTACAGCTCTCTGTGATGGCTCATATTGACTGGCACAAAGATAAATTAAATCAGGGAATTGCCTGACTATAGGCATTTTAAAAGTTGGCAGGGCAGACTCCCAAATGCCCAAGATATCTGTTCCCTCTCTGTGTTTGGTTCTGAACTCATTTAACAATTGAAGATGAGGGGTGAGACCTTGTCTGGAGTGTTCTGAAATCTGATAATCCAGGTCTGCTAGTTCCTGCCAGTCTAGCTCCCTCTGAGGAGCATTCAAAGGAGTGACATTGAGGACTTCAGGGGTTTCCATGCTTTATATGAATAATCACTGAATTGCTGTTTGAATTTATGAGATTGACGGGAACCAGGTCTAACAGGGTTTGCTTACTATTAGGGAGACAATGCTAACCCCTTGGGCACGATTTTTAGCAGTAGGGAGACCTTCTTTGTCAGTCATGGGAGTTACTCAGAAGTTCACGTTTGCGCGAACAGGGTAGGTTTTTTAATAGATTTTATGGTGAATTGGAGGTTCCCGACACTACATTCAGGTCTCAATTGTTCGAATTTTGGAAAAATACAGTTGGTTTATCAGTGAATTTCACGCCTCACAGGCTTTAACGGCGGGTTTTACAGAGAATTCAAGAAAAACCAGATGACTAGAGGATAGGGCCGAAATACCTGGCAAACGCTGGTTTAGACTGAGGAATTTAACTGGATTTTTTGCGCGGGGTGCTTCGAAAACAGCTGCAGGTTGGCTGATGGCTCGGCGTCGTGAATTCTCATGCAGCAGGCTTTCATAGTAAATTTTGAAAAATTACGAAAAATAGTGAAAATTGGCGAAAATATGGTTTTTTAACCTTTTTGGCGTGCTTTGTGGATGACGTCAGCATGACGTCAGCATGGGGGCCCGGTTTGGGTGACGTCAGCATGACGTCATCATGGTTACGTGGCAGTCAGCGGTAGGTCCACGGGGGTGATGATGTGGCGGCCGGGTGGACCAATCAGGAACAAGGCGGAATGAACTTGGCGGTGACGTGCGCGGCGCTGGGGTGCTCACGTGGACTGGACAGGTGTCGCTATATCGGATGGGGTCCTGTACGTCGGACAGAATGTCAGGCATCGCTCCGATGCAATCAAATGAAGACGCGTGCCCCTGTGCTGATGCTGGCCTGACGTAAGCGTCTGACAGATATCGGAAGGTATCTGTCAGACACGTAAGGCCTTCCGATATTCATCACAGCCGTAGATCTGGAGGCGGGAGATCGGACGGTCGTCGGGCACCTGACTTGCGCGGACGGTAGCAGCGGCGTTGGTTATCGTGCGGACGTCGGGATGTCCCGAAATCAACCTCGGCCGTGGATCTGGATGAGGCGCGATCGGACGGCCGTCGGATGGTTAACCTGCACGGAGAATAAGTACAAGCAGGCGGGCAATAAAATAATCATTTCTTCTGCAGACGTGGATGGCGGGGCCCTCCGGGCAATAAACATTCCTTTGGTGAATTTTTCAATGGTTTTTTCTCATTAATTTATTCATGCCCGCTAATCATAGAAAACAAAAGATTTTCAAAGGTTTTTGTGAAGTTTTGGGTATTAAAGTTTCTGAAGGCGGAAACTTTGGGTAAAGGGGTTTTTTGCACAAACTCATGAAATATTAAAAGGCGAAGGACCCCGACCTTAGGATAAAGCGGGGAAAGGTGATTTTACAAAGTTTTCCGCTCATTGGAGTAATTTTATGGGTTTTTCAAGGTTTTTAAGGTTTTTCATGGCACTTTGGGTAGGGGAATTGATCTGAGGTGGAGCAAGGAGGTGAGTCATGGGTTCTTGACCTTGACCAGGTGTCAATTCAAGCCCCAGGGATAGAATACTATGGCTATAGTGCCAGGGAGGGGATATTTATGCATTGTGGGGTTTATACACCATGGTGTTTATAATATTAGGGGTAAAGGAGTATAGGGAGCTAAGTAGTATAGTTAGTTGTTAATATGGAAGGAATTCATGAGTGGGGCTAGCTCAACCAAGTTTTGTTTGCAAATGGCTTGAACTTAGGAGTAGTTCAAAATGAAAAGATTTTTGCACAAGAAATGTGGCTTCTCAAGGGTATAAGAATGTAAAACATATGATTTCTTATGCTCTGTGCAACTTTGGGGAAAGGGAGTTAGTAATGACTGTTTTACAAATGAGAACCAGGGGAGTTAGTCATGCTTCATAGTGCTGCTCTTTCTGTATACATTTCAGCAACTTTGATTTTGAAAGAGACACCATTTCTGCAACACCATCTACCTACCCAACTAGCTTCCCTAGCATTTTTTGTTCCTTCTTGGAGGGTGCACTTGGACTTGCAAACCCTTTGAATGCCTTTTCTTTTTATTGGATTTTGCTTGGATCTCCTATCTAACACAACCCTTATTTCTTCCAAGGCCCCAGATTAAACAATTGGGAACCTTTGTTTCTCTACCTAGCTACTTGATCTGCCAAGATTAAACAGTTTGGACAGATATCATTCTCTATACTACAACATGGAAATTGAAAACATGGCATGATCCAGATTAGACTGTTGGACCATCCATCCAAAATTGAATTCTTATCAAACTGATATAGACACTGCCTTCTTAGGAAAATATGAGATCTTTGCATTTGCCAAAGCAGAGCATATTTGGACCTCTGATATCTAATCATGAAAAATGAAACCTATTGGTATAGGTATCCAACAGTGGCTCCACATGGGGATGGTTTTTCTTTTGGAAAGACCAAGAACAGCAGGTCAGTGTGCCTGGGCACTTTGGCTGTTTCTCTGAAACTTTGGAGTCATGTTCATCACAAATCCCTCAGATTTGCAGGCTGATAAGCTGCAACACATCCTGTCTTTCATTCCCATTCTTTTGTCTGTAATGCCTTTCAAAATGTCTTCACCTTCATGCTTCAAAAGGAACAATATATATGATACACACAGAGTTTATCTACATCAAACTATGTACAAAGGCATGCCAACCCTTTTTAGGGAAGATAATCAAAATAGTGCTTGAGCATCCTGCCATTGACAGGGCCTTCCTCTAGGTCAGTATTGTCCAAATTTCGCAGGAAATAGGTGTTGTTTCCTTGCACAGCTTGTATTAAAAATGGTCCTTTCCAAAGGGAGTCGAACTTCCCATGTTTACCTTTGCTTTCTCTTCTTGAATCCCATTTGAGGACCTTGTCACCTATGTTGAAATCCTCTGCTTTGGTCCTTCT